>KK122150.1:744467-854378 GCA_000611955.2 Stegodyphus mimosarum
AGTGTAGAGACATTAGGTATTTTTGGAAGCATCAGACATGAAAAAGGAGCAACGCCTTCGCCGGGAATCGAACCACGGACCTCTCGGTTACGCGTCGAGCATGCAGACCACTACACCACGAAGGCATGCGAAGAAGGCGGGAGAAATACCTTATAACCTTGGGTCAGCGTTGAAAGTTATCACTGCAAACAAAATTTCTCCCGAAATATTAACGATAATAGCAGAGAAGAGATGTCAAGTATCAGGACGTAAACATTAACTTTTTCTTGTTCTTTTCTATATAAATATATATATATATTTATTATTGTATTATTCGAAATAAATCTACGTTTCCATGAATATTGATTTTTTTTTAGGCCCGCCTAAAGTTAAACCTTGTTTGTTTGGCCCAAGTGTACCTATGAGTTTGACATCCCTGATTTACACAATGGCATGAACTGTGACCCCACTGTAAATGTACATAATCGTCTTATGTGACGGAATTAAATGAAGGCACTTTCAGTCCATTTCTTGCAATATACATTTTATTTAATTCTAATGAAATCGTATTATTCATTCACGAAGGTCAAGCATATATTATGCAACAAATTGTGTATATATACATATATGCTAAAGTACCCGGATTCCTCCTACGGATTAAATCATCATATATTAGAAAGTCGACAGGATATCTAACTGTTGCAACAATTTCCAGTAACTGGACTGCAAAAACAAAAATTAAACAGTGATTAATCCATGCGTGAAAGTCATCGAACTTCGTATTTGTTGTGTTCCTTCATTCCCCTGTTACGCGACATGATTTATTTCTCATAAAGACTCCGCGGATATTCTGCTTCTGCTCCAAATCTACTGCGTGGGATTTTCTGCGTCAAGGTCGTAGTGGTGATTTCTGCTAGAGTTATAGAGATATTAGGTATTTTTTTAGAGCAGGAGAGATGAAAAATGAGCAACCTTCTGCGGGGCTCGAACCACGGACCTCTGGAATACGCGCCCAGCGTGCTGACCACTACACCGCGAAGGCATGCGAAGAAGGTGGGAAAAATACCTTATATACTCCCCCTTTTAAACAGCGACTGATGTTCAGGGGACACAATCGCACCTCTCGGTTACGCGCCGAGTGTGCTGATCACTACACCACGAAGGCATGCGAAAAAGGCGGGAGAAATACCTTATAGTGTCTTCTAGTGCTGTGTTTACTCTTTTTATTGAACGGAGGTGTCAACAGTGAAATGTGAAAAGTTATAGTGATGTGTGCGCATTAGAGACGCATCTGAATGTATCTAATGGTATGTTTACGCGTGTGTCATTGAATATTCAAGATTTGTGCTTCAAATTTGAGCTTTCCATGTATTGAGGGCAAAGTGACTATCGGTGCTTCAAAATTTTTCCGTAAGAGTATTTTTAGTGCTTCTAAAAATCGGCTATTCAACGGTAATTAATTTGCAAATTTTGCAGTGTTATGATTTGTGCAAAGTGATTGGTGTGATTTAGTTTCGTGCTTAATGTGATTTAGTTTCGTGTGGTGTGATTAAGTTTTGATTTAGTTTGGTGTAATGTGAAATCTCAATGGTGTGTTCTACTATTAAGTATGCAAATATGATCGCAAACGAAAATGTCTACAGAGAAAAGTGAAATTGCGACTGTTAATATTGATAAATTTCAGTGTGCCATATTTGATTGCTCTAATACGGACATGTCAGTAGATAAGTATATTTTATTATTCGAAAACCATGTGAAAATAAGAATATCGGCGAGAAGGATAAATCGTTAGTATTTTTTGAATGCCATCCTCTTGCGTTTCTTTATTTAAATTACAACTGAATTTTAATAATTATGAAATGTATCAATTTAGACTTATCATAAGTAAAGGTTATTCTATTAGATATTCTTTTTCCAAATAATTTCGTATTTAAAAATAGTATAAATACTAAAAAATTTAATAATTATGCTAAAAATAGCGAAATTAATGATGGTCAATTGCAAAAATTGTTACATAACCATAATCATATATTTGTTAAAAAACTTTGATGTGGGTTGTATTGATATTGAACCTCCACGAGTAATTTTAAATTCAGAATTACGTATAGCCTCTCGACTTTATCGAGCATCTCCTAAAGATAGTAGTGAAATTAAAAAATAAATAGACGAATTGTTAAATTCTAAAATCATAAAACCATCGTTTAGTCCTTATGCTGCACCTGTAACTTTAGCTTACAAGAGAGACGAACATGAAAAAACTACACTGGTGTCCAAAAGTTAAGCATAGATTGTAAAATGCGAAAAACATGGAGTAAATATTCGTAAAATTATTCCAAATTTCTTGCGGATATTAATTGGGTGAAGAAGAAACATTGGGTTTATGCAAAACTTTTCAGTCGACTACGTCCTGCGCGAAACACCTGCGCATGTCGGAACGCAGAGAAACCGATTCACGCAGCATAGGCAGTTCAGACAAATTTCGGTCAAATGCTATGCGAAAGAACGTTGTTAACCATCAAACAAGGTGAATGATGGCACAAAGACGCCAATTGGAGATGTTTGCGAAAGGAAGAATCGTTGGAATGCTGGAATCTGGACGATCACAAACCGAAGTGTCTCGAATTCTGAATGTGAACCAGTCTGTGATCTCAAGACTGTGGCAGAGGTTTCAAAGAACGGGAGATGTTACCCGACGACCAGTATCAGGTCGACCAAGAGTCACAACCCCTCGCCAAGACCGATATCTGGTAATAAGTGCGCGACGTCAGAGGGGCAGTACTGCCAGAGCACTGGGTTCGGCGCTCACAGTCGCCACAGGAATACGAATTTCGAGACAAACTGTTTACAGGAGACTCAATCATGCTGGCCTGTATGCCAGAAGACCAGCAGTTTGCATTCCCCTCACGTCTGCGCAGAAACGCGCTCGTTTGAACTGGAGTTTGAAACATCAACATTGGAGTGTGGGAGAGTGGGCCAATGTGATGTTCAGTGACGAGTCCCGGTTTAGTCTGAGTACTGATTCTCGTCGGGTAACGATATGGAGAGAACGTGGAACACGTTTTGAACCAAGAAACATATCGGAAAGACATCATTTTCCATCAAGGGGAGTAATGGTATGGGCAGGCATCATGATGGACGGCCGCACAGACCTCCATTTCTTTGACACGGGGTCTGTGACTGGTCAAAGATACAGAGACGAAGTTCTTGAGCCTTATGTTCGCTTGTTTCGAGGTGCTGTCGGTCCTGACTTCATATTCATGGATGATAATGCGCCATGTCACCGAGCGGTGCTGGTTGATGACTTCCTTGAAACGGAAAACATCCAGCGCATGTCGTGGCCTGCGAACTCCCCTGATTTAAATCCTATCGAGCATGTATGGGATATGCTCGGGAGACAAATTGCAGCCCTTTCGCACCCACGAAGCTCCGTTACAGAACTGAACAGAACTCTCCAAGAAGCTTGGAACCGTTTGAGCCCACAACTCATTCATCATCTCATAGCAAGTATGGTAAATCGCTGTGCAGCGTGCCTGGCTGTCACAGGTAACCACACGCCTTATTAAACTGCAGCATTAGTAATTTATTTAATGTTTTCTTTCATTTTTTCTTTAAAGTGTGAACCCTTGCTATTCTCAGCTTTCTTTCAAACTGCTACTTTGGATAATAAAATTAATTATTATCGTTCTTTTGCTTTGCTTCCTTATTTTATAACCATTTTACACTCGCATATCACGTTTCCCGCCATTCTGATTTACAGTTCCTTCTTTATTCATATAATTATCAATTATGCTTAACTTTTGGACACCAGTGTAGATTGTGTATTGATTAGCGGAAACTTAACCACATTACCAAAACGGACTGTGAACCTATTCCTATAATTGATGCTGCGTTAGATCGGTTAACGAATGCAAAACGTTTTTCCACATTCGACCATCTGGCTATTGGCATGTAAAATTAAACGAAAATGATACTGAAAAATTGGCATTTACTACAAATTTTGATCTTAATGAATTCACTGGATTAGCTTTTGGTTGGAAAAATTCCCCAGCTGTTTCCCAAAGAGCTCTTAGAAAAATTTTAAATAAATATCAGATTCAGTTTGCTTTAAATTATTTTGATGATATTACAGTATTTTCTCCAAATTTTGATGAATATTTTAAACATCTTAAGATGATATTTGATATATGCGAGAAAGAGAATATAAAATTAAAACAGTCTAAGTATAATTTTGCTAAAGAAAAGATAAATTTTCTATGAAAGAGGTTCAAGCAGGAAAATATCAGTCTAGTAATTCAAATATTGAAGTTATTAAAAAATTACAACCCCCTAAAAGTGTTAAAGAATTACAAAAATTTTTAGGAAGTATAAAAGTATATCATAAAGTTATTCAAAATTATGCAAAAATTTGTAAAAAATTTACTTAAAAAAGATACGCCTTGTAAATGGACTAATGAATGTCAAATAGCTTTTCAAAATTTAAAGGGTGCATTACTTTCAAGACCTATTCTAACTTTGTTTAATTCAAAATGTTCTTGTCATGTATTTGCAGACGCATCTAAAGAAGCTGTTGGTGCAGTTTTGAAACAAGAACACCCAGGTTTTAACCTACATCCAGTTGTTTTCCATTCTAGAAAATTAAGATCTTATGAGCAAAATTATGCAATTACTGAATTAGAATATTTAGCAACTATTTGATGCCATAGATAAGATAAATTCTATTATTATTTACCTTATTTAATCATTTTGCAGTACGTACTGATCATGCTGGTTTAATCTGGCTTAAGAATATTAAACATCCTGCAGGTAAGTTAGTCAGATGATCTTTGAATTTATCTATATAGTGCTTTGATATTGAGTACGAAAAAAGTTCTACTAATATTGAAGCTGATATGTTAACTAGAAACCTTGTTTGTCAACATTTGAGCTTGCCAGTTAATTTATTATATATAGAAGAAATTAAAGAGCATCAAAATTTAGATAATATCTGTAACATTAAGTATAAAAAAATTAATAATGTGTTAACTATTAAAAAACAAGGCTTATATAAAATTATAACACCCATATTTCTTCGTACCAAATTACTTGAAAAAGGCCCATCTTAATTTTTGTCATATTGGTGTGTTCTCAATGATAATCGAAATATTATCTATTGATATTGTTGGTGGTTTAAATTATTATAATTCTACTAAAAATATATTCACATAATTATTGATCATACTACTACTCGGTATATAGACTTTTTCTCTAAAAGTGTAACTACTGATACTTATATAAATAATTTAAGACAGGTTTTTCAAATTCAAGTACCAAAGAAAATTTTAAGTGATAGAAATGTTGCTTCTTCAAAATTTAAGCACTTTTTAAGGTATCATAATGTAAAACAATTACTAACTACTATTAATAAATCTTAAACTAATGTTAAAGTAGAACGAGTTAATCAAACAATTATAACTAGGCTAAAATGTAAACTAAATTCTCATCAAGGTAATATTGCATGGGCAAAATTATTACCTCAGGTTGTAAGGTTTTAGTTAAACTAACCAAGTTTATTTTAATTTAAATCTTTTCTATCTCCTCTCTGCTTCAACTTCCTGTCAGAAGAAGCGCGCGTTTTTAGCTTATGCTAATTTTGAAGTTCAGCCAAGCACTATTTAAGACAGAGGTAGAAACCTCTCGGTGTGTGAGAGCTTTGCCTCAGATCACGGTCACGCTGCTTAACGTTCGCCTGACCAGCTAGCAGTTTAAATTTATAAGCCATAGTGCTTACTACGTGATTGCATTGTAAAATAAATTAAAGTGCGGTAGTATTTAGTATATCTTGCTACGCACCCTTTTCGGTAGAGGCCAACTTCCGCGAATTGCTCTGCGAGCTAGCAGTTTAAATTTATAAGCCATAGTGCTTACTACGTGATTGCATTGTAAAATAAATTAAAGTGCGGTAGTATTTAGTATATCTTGCTACGCACCCTTTTCGGTAGAGGCCAACTTCCGCGAATTGCTCTGCGAAGCAAAGTTTAATTAAGTTCTATTTTAGGTTTAGTATTTAATTTTATTTGATTGTTAAGTTGACCAAAGTGTGGTCTGTTACGTTCTGTATCTCTCCCGAATTGGGAGGTTTGTATTTAATAGTGATTGAATAAAAGAAGGATTTCAAATCCCTTCACGTGCAGTTATTATTCAGCCCAGCAGTTACATCAGAACATAGCGTACCTTCCGCTCCCTGTTCCAATTCAGGACTGAAAACTTTAGGTTAAGAACCCTTTACAGAATTTACCATGTTCTCAAAGAATACACACAGAATACTCAGTCCTCATAAGGTTACTGAGGAATATAATAATACACCTCATTCTGTAACAAAATTCCCACCATCCTATTTAATGTATGGAAAATTACTTTATGAATCCTTACTTGAAAATCAAGAAGTATATCCCACCAATTGAAGATGCTAGAAAAATTGCTCAAAAAAAGGTCTGATGATTATCACAATGTTAATAAAGAAAGCTATGATGCCCATTACAAACTCAGTAGTTTTAAAATAGGTGATTTACTAAGTTATGAATAATTTCAGTATCCTAACACCCGTAAAATTTCTCCTCCTTTTTCAGGCCCTTACAAAATTTTAAAACAATATTCTGTAGTTACTTTTGAAATAGGTAAGCCTAATCCTGTAACTAAAAAGAAATCAGAAATTGTTCATTCAACCAGACTCAGACCTTTTAATCCAGCTAGTGAATTTAAATTAACGATTATTTGTTTTAGTTTTCCAAACTCTGTATGAAAATATTTTTCCCGGTTTTAACATTTTAAAACCCGAGTAAGATTTTAAAACCTAATTATGACTTCTTATTTTTCCTGATTTTGACCTTTCCCAGTCTGGCTCCTTTTGTATCCTGCCTTTCCTTCTTCCCGGAGTTTTTCCGAACAAAATTTGTTCTATACGTCTCCCATAGCCCAGGAGATGAGGAGAGGAAAAAATCTTAACACCACATTTATATGAAAATCTGGATTCAATACCAGATTTTCAATAATAAGACAAGCAAATTTTTAATCTTTTTCCGACATGAAGTTTTATACTATGTGGATTAACTCCTTGCATCCTCTCTTTAGGGAGGTTACAAGAGGTTATAGCACACGCCCGCTGTCCCCCTAGGAACACTCCTAACCCCCCTAAAATTTTTCTTTTTTATTTGTTAGGAGATTCAACTATGGTCATGAAACTGACTCGGGTTATTTCTGTTTTCTTCACTGGTCACGATTCTCTGATCATAGTTTAGCACAGAAGTGATACCACACATACACACACATACACAAACACACACATAATTTTAAAACAAAGTTTTTCTTTCTTCTTATTGTAGGGTAATACTCAATTAAATTTTTGCAAAGTTTAAAAAATTCTATTGTATTGTATTGAATATGTATATCTGCAATAAGAAGAATTTAATTAATTAATCATAAAATTGAGTATTATATTTCTATATGAAAGTTGGAAACTCAGTCTGTATTATAATGGAAATATTTTCATCAACAAAAATTTGAAAGACTTTTTGTGAACGTTTACTTTATGAAAACATTTGAACATTCACCTTGTGGAACTAACTACTATTTTCGTCAAGAGACTTTACAAAAAATTTTTCATTGAATATTTTAATAACTTGAGTACTTTAAAAAATTATATTTATGTTAATTTATTATTTAGTTTTATTTAGAAATTATATTGTTGTTGAACTGTAAATTAGTTGTTTAAGTATTACAAAATCCGTATATGAAAAATGTCATGGATAATAACAGGGCGTAGGAAAACCTGCAGGCTACGTCTTTGAGGCTTCCTCATGTCTTTCCACATATGATAAATATTCTCTTCCCTCGCTAATTTGCTAATGCTTTTTCTGCCACTCTGCTCTCCCGACCTTTCTTTTGAAAGGGAGACTATGTAAGATATAACAAAATACGATAGCTACTTTAAGAATAATTGGCCACCTCAAAATTAACTATTCCAGACATGGGGCTCTCCCCCTAATTTCATTTGTACTCCCAAATTCGAGATATTTCCATGTTACATAGCATTGCTTGAAAAATAAAACTAAAATCCAAAATTAACTAATCATAGCGTAGAGTACTCTCCGCATCTACTCGGTATAAATATCGTTCGCAAGAAATTACGTCATCCTTCTCCTAGATCCTGCCGCGCTATCAACCCTATGCTACTCTGCCTGTCTTTCTTTTACTCTAAACTGACTTCCTATCCCCGTTAATCTGTGTATATAGGAAATTATTGTAAGTGAGTATGCCGTAGAAATATTTTATCTACTAAGAAAATGATTTGATATGCTTGAAAATAAATTTTGAGGATTTCCAAAACTCCAGTTTCGTTATCTTAGTCAGTACGCATTCAGCCCCCGGCCATGACGACTACCAGCTGTTAAAGTACCCGGATTCCTCTTACGCATTAAATCACACACACACATATATACACGTGTGTGTGTGTATCTAGGTATGTATGTAGATATATATATATTACTTTAATCACTTTATCTGAAAACACATTTGAATGATAACAGCTTTAAAAGACCTGAAATTATTTTTTAAAAACATTGATTCCCACTATGTAACATATTTAATATTCTTGGTTTGCCCTTTCTTTTCATTGGAAAGAAGCAGTAACGAAAATTTGCAAAAATGGTGGTTTAGAAATATATATTAAAAATTATGGCTGAAGGAGGTCAAAAAAGATGAAACTGAAAATGAATTCAGTTCTTTACTATTCATAACACATTTTTATCACCAGGGCTATATTTGAAGAAATTTCCTAATGCACATTTGCAGTAATTTTAGATACTCATTTTTCCTGACAATGAACAGGTCGTTTTATGAAAGCTTGAGGAAAAATCTTATAAGCTAATAAATTCATAAAATTCATCATTGGAAAAGTGTGACATGAATAGCAAGGTTTAAATAGTATGCACCACAATGCAATTAAAATACTTAATTGAAAACGATTATGAAAAACTTGCTCACGAAGCATAATTCCAATTCATAGTCTGAACATAAGTAGAGGATACACAGCATTAGCACCGATGTAACTAATGAAGGCCGCAAAATTCAGGAAATGCAGAAGTTGCACCGAGTGGCAAAAAGCCCTACTTTTAGCTCTAGGTAGATTAACCTCTGTATCAGAAATAAAAGTAAGCAATCCCTTAAGACCAAATATAACTGTATCACAAAATCAAATTTCTTGTCAAATTCTACCTCTTTCCTTGAATGAAATTCCCTTGGAGATCTTCAAAGAACTATTCTATGTACATGAAAACGTGTTCTTGGAATTATTTAATAACTGCTTAAAGACGGGATACTTCCCTGATGTTTGGAAAGGCAGAGGACTTGTCACTATTTTCAAAATCAGTTAAGCAACCTGAACATCAAGCACCTTTTAGACCTATCTGTGTGTAGCCAACATTGTGCAAAGTTTTGGACAAGTTATAAGGATATACTGATATACTTTCTGTGTAATAATAATTTTCTGCATTTAAACCAATCTGGATTTACTCCAGGAAGGGACACAATTATGGTGATAGACAATATTATTAGAATTGTTAAAGATAATAAAACCAAAAATTACATACGGTGCTGATTACTGTTGACATAAGAAATGCAGTTAATAGTCACTTGCAGTCAAGTATAAAAGCCAGGTTCATAAATATGAGCTGTCGTAGGTATCTATGATACATCATAACAAGCTATATGAATAATTGGTGTATAAAAATAGCAATATTGGGGACGACTCTTTGGAACATTGTTGCTGATTCTACACTACAACTAGTTTTCGACGGAGGAATTGCTTTACAAACTTGTGCAGATGATTTTGTATTAGTCGTTCTAGGAAGTAGTAGACTGGGAACAGAAGAAAAGAATACAGTACTTTAGACAAAATATATCAGTGCTACAGGTTAAGCAAATTGGAAAGTAGTCATGAAAACACCTTCACACTGACATTTCTGAAAGGCTCCTCTTTGAATCTACGACCCATGCTAACATGGAATGGAAGGAGAATCAAGAGTGGTAAAATGCTCAAATATTTGGAAATAACTTTAGATGTGAGCATGAGGCTGGCTGCCTCATTTGGCACAACTGAGGGTAAAAATATTCAAGATTATAAATTAATTAAATAGGCTTATAAACAAAGAGTCGTATAAAAATAAAAGGATATTTAGAGCACTGTATGAAAACGGAAATGAACGCTATTATACGTTCATTTCCCTTTTCATACAATCCGTACTGATACCAGATTGGTGTACCGCAAAGCAATGCGGAAAATAGTAAGACAAAAATACTTCAAATTTCAAAAAACAGGTCAATTACAGGTTGCTATAGAACTGTATCAGCAATGAGTCTGCAGGTTTGGTTGGTTATCTTTCCCCATAGATTTAGTTGCTGATGCTGAAAATCAGACGTATAATACATCACACATGAGAAGAGATATTGATTATTATAATTTAATGTTTTAAGCAAAGCTATCGAGCAAACGCTGGAAAAAAAACATTTCCATCCGGCGAAGTTTAAACAATGCTGGAGCAGCATTTGTGGTCTTCTATGATAATGAGAACATTTTAGAACCTCTACTGTTACTGTGTATTATGTTATGCTAAGTGTTTTTTATTCTGAATGAATGTCAAGCTGGCTGTTTTGGCGAGGAAAACACATCTCCTCCGATGACGAATCAAGGCATGAGCTGTCCGTTTTACTCTATTTGGTCAGGCAGCTTTTGATTTAGTTTGTTTTTGAGTTGCCATTTGTGCCAATACGGAGGTATGACTTTTCTTATTAGGTTGAGGTTACCCTGTTAAAATTAGACAACTTTCAGCCATAGAGGCCTCAGCAATTACGCTCACTGCAGATGCATCACTTAAATACGCTCGATTCCACCTACCTTCCTATTAGTCACAACATTTCATTAATCACTTCAGATCTCAAGATATTACTATCCTTAAACGGTAGAGTTATTATAGGTGGGGGCTTAAATACACGATAACTCAAGTGGAACTGCTGTAACTTTAACTGGACGTACTATATGCAACTTATCCACTTCTGTCAGATTCCGAATGGCAGTTCCAAAAACTCCAACACGGTATAGCGCTAGTTAAACGGAAATTATTGACCTGTTCGTGTTAAAAACTTCACTGAAATACGAGAAAGCTCTGAATAACACTCACTGTATCATTCTAGTATGCACTCGGAGGATGATATTAAAAATTTAGTTAAACGTTTTTTTGAAAACGCCGTATTTTCCTGTATCATCTGCTGCAGAAAAACTCACAAGCTAAAAAACGAAGCACATACCTGAACTTATAGATTTCGTTAGACACAGAATAACGGCCGAAAGCCGATGTATAAGAAATACAAAAGACAAAGCTAATATGAATCGACTATATAATGCAATCAGATTTCTAGCAAACAAACAAGCACATCTCCACTGGTGTAAATCTACCACCTGTCTGTATACTGATGATAACGCTCTATGGGCAGCTGTTTCTCTTGTATAAAAAACCTTCATGACACTCCAACAAAACAAGCAGTTTATAGTCTCACCTCGCAATACCCTACATTCCGAATCACAACCAACATATTTCTAGTCTTACCATCAAAGGTATCTTGGCTATATCAAGATTCTTTGAGTTAAAAAAAACCCCAGTTTTTATAGAGACAATAATACGCTGATAAGAAAACTACCCCTCAGGATAATTTCCCATATTCCCCAAGATCATAAATAAAATTATCGAACACCTTTACTTTCCAAACATTTGAAAAACAGACAAGGTGTAGGGATTTATATTCATTTTAACTAACCAGTTAAGTTTAATTTCATGCTTACTTTCTTATAAGCCTTCATTCCCCCTAATTGTCAATTCCAGGTTATTTAAATTTGGTAGAGCTAGTGAAGAATGCAAATTCTACCTTTAGGAGAAAAGATTTAAATACTCAGTTCTAGAAGGGAAAGTAAGAGCGTGTGGGCAGTCACAGTACTTTGTAGCATGAACTTCGGATTCTGCATTTATTGCTAGTTAAAGTGGCGTAACAGCTCTACTTTGGCTGGCTTTTACATTTCTTAATCACTTTAATGGGATGTTGCTCCTTGAATACTGTACTCCTCAACCGCGTGGGCACCTGTTTTAGCGAACTGCATTCGACTGAGTCGTTGCTCGCTATGAGTGAGTCAGCCGAAGACTCTCAGCCAAATGGCGCCATTGATAGCCACATAGACGATAACGTTCAGGTGGTAGATAATACTGCTTCTACTAGTTGCGTTGGAGTAGCCCCTAGTTATAATATGAATATTACTAATTCTAAGGGCTCTTTGTCCTCGCTCATCCAGTACCTGGAACACCAGATCGGACAAGTTAAACTCGTGGTGAAATCCTACCAGCGAAGAAAATCCTGTGGGGATGTGAATACCATTACGGAGCCAATGACAAAGTCTCTGCGACAACTGAAGCCAGAAGCAGACGACTTACGAGGTAAGTGCGGTTTGGCTATTTCTGCAAGCATCCCTACTATTAATTTTGCTAATAGAAATACTACTATTTCTAATGCTAACCCTAAAGTAGTAAAGAGAAAATCTGATGTACACTGGTGAGCAAAACTTAAACAACAATGTAAAAATTTAGCAGATAGCCATGAAATTGCAGAAAAGGAGGTCTGGAGATCAGTACAATGAACACGTAAGTCAGTAGAAACGTCATGCGTATGCAAATATCAGGAACGAAACGTCAGAGACGACGTGAGCGTACACAAAACGCGTGATGTCGGCGCGCGCAGCTCAACAGTAGAATAAAAGGAAGGACGGAGACGAAATTCAACATATTCGCTGCAAGTGCAAGTGAGTCAGTTCGTGAAATATGGCTAGAAGAAATCACCTGGACAACTTCACACGTGGAAAGAATGATCAGAAAGCTGGAGGAGGAGCGTACTGTCACCAGTGTAGCTGCAGAGTTCGGAATCAACAAAAGTGTCGTTTCGCGCGCTTGGAAAGCGTTCCAAACCACAGGTACAGCTATTAGAAAGGTTGGTGGTGGCCGCCCGAGGACGACATCTGCAGGGGATGACCGATATATCGTCCTGCAGGCGAAAAGAGGCCGACAGCAGTCAGCAAGCGCCATTGCTCAGCAACTCTGTACAGCAACGGGGCGACAAGTGTCGCGGTTTACTGTGGCCAGACGCCTTCACAAAGGGGGCCTATTCGCCCGCCGTCCTGAACGCTGCCTCCCGTTGAAAGTTGGCCACCGACGCCACCGTTTACAGTGGTGCAGAGAGCACAAAAACTGGACAACTGATCAATGGAGTCGTGTCCTCTTTACGGATGAGAGTCGGTTCAGTACCAGAAGCGATTCTCAACGCGTTTTGATTTGGAGAGAGGTCGGGACCCGGTTTTATCCCAGTAACATCAAGGAAAGACACCGTAACGGTGGTCCTGGAGTTCTTGTCTGGGGAGGTATAATGCTGAACGGGCGAACTGAGCTCCACGTTTTCGACAGAGGGCCTGTAACCGGGGAAAGCTATTGTGAGGAGGTACTCCTTCCCCATGTGCGTCTGTTCCGAGGTGCCATTGGCCCAGACTTAATTTTTATGGATGACAATGCACGGCCACATCGGACTCTTGCTGTTGAGGAGCTACTGGAAAGTGAAGATATCACTCGAATGGATTGGCCAACGTACTCCCCAGATTTAAATCCCATCGAACATGTGTGGGATGCTTTGGGGAGACGCATTGTAGCACGCTTACATCCTCCGAAGAATACCCAAGAACTCAAACAGATGTTGATTGAGGAATGGGCACTCCTACTGCAAGAAATGTTGCACCAGCTGGTTCTGAGTATGCGGAGACGATGCGAAGCAACCATTGCAGTGAGGGGAGGGCATATCCCATATTAAGGAACATCTGCTTGTTGTTCTTCCTTTTGGATAGACAATCATGAGTCACGATACTATGCGTTCTATAAAGCTTGTTTTTGTTTGATTCCATACCGTATGCATTGTATTCCTTTTTCAGCTCCAATGCTTTCGTCATCCTTTACGTACATAATACTCTCCTTCATTTCTGCATTTCATGTCTCTCAGTTGATTTCTTGTGGAGCTATGGCAGAAAATCCTGCTGTTGCTCAAGTTTTGCACACCAGTGTAGAAGTTACCATTGATTGTGTTGATAGTGTTGGCTTTCAGATGCCGGACAAAACGGCAAAACAAATCAGAATAGAAAAATGGTAAATGTGATAGATGTTAAGAGTAAATTTTTTGTTTTTAATTTTAATGTTGATGGTAACAATGGGGATGAGTCTGGCACTACCCCTCAGGCCGAGGTAACTCAGCAGGTGAATACTGCCCGCCGGGTTATTAGTGTTCCACCTATTATGGTCAATCCTGATAAATTAACACATAGGCATTTCTTAAAAGAACTTTCAACTAAACCAAAATCCAAATTCTTAGGCAAAATTAACGGGGAATTTTTAAATGTGTTTCCTCAAACCCCAGATGATCATAGAAATTTGACTATTCTATTAAAGGAAAATAATGTTGTGCAGTATGTTATTAATGAAAAATATAAAAGGCCAATAAAAGTTGTTATAAGGAGATTACCCTCCATCTCTGACAAACAAGAAATAGCAGAAGCTATAACCGAGAGAATATTTACGGTGCAAAAAGTAGCCCAGCTGACCAAACATCGAACTCGAGCTCCAATGCCATTATTTCAAGTGACTCTAATGCAAACTGAAAATGTGGATGACATATACAAACTCAAGGACTTTCTACGCTTAGCTGTGGAAGGTGTAAAGTAAGTCTCTAAAAACCAGGTACCCAGTGTCACAATTGTCAAAAGTGGCGCCATTCATCGGAAAATTGTTTCTTCCAGCCAAGATGCTTTAAATGCTCCGAAAATCATCGCAGCTCTGATTGCCCTATTGTTGGGAGCACTGATGAACCGAAGTGCGCCAACGGCCTCTAAAAACACCCATCATGATATCGTGGGTATCCTAAATTCCCCAAAAATAAGAATAACAACAAAACGAAAAGCATAGTTAAACCTGGCTGAGCTTCGCACAAGCACTTAAATCTGTAGAATGAACTCAAAATGTTCAAGATACGACGGATGAAAATCCTGATAAGGTCTCTGCTGCTGATTTTCCTCAACTGCCCCAAAATAAAAATAATAATAAAAATTAAAATGTACTGAATTTCAGATATGTTAGAACTTTTAAAATGTCTTAAAGACAAAGAATATGTATTGTTAAGAAGGAAAACTTCTGCGGAACAGGAGTGGCTCCGTCCCAACGCAGAGGGAACCAGCTGCGCATGCGCCAAATATCTGTCGCCAAAGCTCGAAGCCGCCTTCGAAGGTCACGTTTATCAAGAGTACATAAACCGAATATCGTTTTAAATTTCTTTAAACTTTAAAGGAAAAGGAAATATTTTTTCTCCCAAATAAATTAATTAATAGATTAGTTATTTTGAGCAAAAAAAAAAGTAAGGAAATCCAAGTTTAATTTATCGCGAAACGTCAAAGGAGAAATGTTTTGTCAAAGAACGTTTCTCCTTAACACGTGTTTCTCAATTTCCTATACATATCGCGGAGAGGGAAGTTCTCGCCACAAGGTTCAGTCGCCAAATCCTTTGGCGAATCAATAGCAAATTAGTTTACATTACCTCTATGGAACCTTTCCTTCTTTACATAGACATTCTTTGTTAAAGACATTCATAGTATTTTTGGACAAAATAATATTGTCAGATTGACAAAAATATTTAAAAAATATGTTCCAAAACTTAAAATGCAAACTGATAACATTGATAAACTGTTTATTTATTCTGAAATGCTTACTGAACTTAATGGTTAGTGTCAGTAATAATGCTGAAACTTTTTGTGTTATTTAATGAAACGCAAATGGATTATACACTAGATTTAATGAACTCAGGACTTTTATAGAGGAGTACGGTCCCGATATTATTTTCCTACAAGAAATAAAACTCATCCCACACCAAAACTTCAGAGCCAGCAATTATGGTTGTTGCAAGAAAGATAGAACTTCAGCCAATAACAGAGTTTCTGGTGAAATTATGATCTTAGTAGAGCGCTCCATCTCTCACTTTGAAACTACAGTTCCACATCAGCCGTAGAGACACTAGCTATTACTATCATACCACACACTCAACGACCAATCACATTCGTCTCCGTCTATTTACCCTTCTACAGACCGCTAAAGGATGTTTTCGAACAGTGGAAGACTGCAGTGACAGTTCCCATTCCTAAGCCGAACAAACCAGCAGCATACCCTGCGTCATACAGACCGGTGAGTCTTCTCCCCACCTTCAGCAAAATTGCAAAGGCGGTGATTTACGACAGGATATTGGAATACGTCAATGAAAAGAGCATCTTGATACCGCAACAACATGGGTTTCGAAGGAAACACTTGACGATACATCAACTTTACTGGGTAACGGAGTTTATCGCAGAAGGGCTACAGAATGGTGAAAGTACAACTCCACTATTTCTAGATATATCGAAAGCTTCCGACCGAGTCTGGTTCAACGTTCTACTCTACAAACTCATAAACTTGGGGTTACCAGGATACATCATTAATATCACCAAATCTTATCTCTTTGATAGACACTTTTTCGTTCGCTACAAAAATGCACCTTCTACTCAGAGAAATACCTTTGCTGGGGTCCCCCACGGGTCTTCCGTAGGCCCGATACACTTTTTACTTAATGGAACGACATCCCACAGACACCTTTCACTACTCTAGCCATGTTCGCAGACGGCGATTCTTGCAAAAAATGCATCCCTAGACCACATCACTCAAGCATTACAGATGCACAAACATGCATTGGAGGCCTGGCTTCAAAAATGGGAAATCCAAATAAATGTGGAGAATTCATAAGCGATTATCTTCGCAAGGAAAAGAAAAATACAATAAAAATGCTTTATGTATGGAACGCACATCCCGTGGTCTAAGAGCGTCAAATACCTAGGAGTTATGCTTGATGAAAGATTAACATGGAAGCCCCACACTACACTCGTAATTCATAAGTTCCGAACTACTAAAGGTTAACTTAGCCCCTTAGTTTCTTGGAACTCCGTTTTTTCTTTAGATAACAAGTTACTCTTCTATAAATCCATGTTGCGTCCCATCATAACCTATGCATGTCCTGTTTGGGGTTTTGCCAGTAATATACTACACACGAAAGCGCTGCAAATTCTGCAAAACACTCTTCTAAAACAGATTACCAGATGCAGATGGTTTATAAAGAACTCTGGAATTCACGAGGAATTTAAACTTCTGCAACTCAAAAAATTCATGGCAAAAATCGCCAAAAGATTCTATGAAAATATTCATAAGAAAAATAATGACAGTATTCCGTAATTGGAATAAGATTTTAACTTAGTTAACAACACCAGAAGACCTAAACTTTGCGAAAGTCTTTACTCTTAGTTCAATACTTTAAAAATCTAAAATTGTAATTCTAAACGCTTCGTTGCCTAATTTTACCGCTTTTTATCATATTTTAAAATATTTGTCATTAATTTCTGGTATTATTCGAAGTAACTCGTAAATTGATTGCTGACCCCGCCCCCTGTTTTGGCTAGACCAATCACTTAAATTATGTATGGCTCTTTAACCCCGCCTCCTATTATGACTGCAAATTGTCAAATTGTGCTTTGCCTGCGCTCCACCAATCTGGAAATGAGCCTGGAAAAGAAGTGACTTCATCTCCTAATCTGGCGCCGTAGACGCTGTTGCAGTAGGTCGCTACATGCGTAACACTCATAATATGCCAAATGGTATATAAAAATTTGCTATACTGCTAATTGCTTAATTAATTGCCTCTATGGAAGATGCAGCACGGATTGTGTATAAATAAGTTCCAAAAATTTTGGATTTTTCACTCTCAGTTAGGACTCTCCAAAGGAAAAAATATAGAGTGGTAAAGACGACGCGGTCGCACACCACTCATACAAACGAAGACCTAAGCGGAGGTCAATTTTTTGTCAAAGGGAGTTGAAACTAATGACCCTGGTAACCATAGCAGCACTGCATTAGAATTTAAATAATACGACCCCTTAAGCTATGAAACTACAATTCAGCATCGCACATTGTAAAATTTTTAATACTTGCTTATACCTGCTGAAGGTTTTATAGCGCCATCTATCGATCATTATGAAAAGTGGCTGGTTGCTGGTGAAATCGAAAACTTCCTTAATCGAAATCAGAATCAAATTATGTACGGACGGACGGTGTGCCCGGTGAATTTTCGATCTTAGTTTTCGTTTCGGCGCGACTGTTAATTGTTGTTTTTACATTTTAATATGCCATGTTATAATTACTTTGAGCTTAAACTGTTTTTTATAGATCATTCAATAGACCATGTAATGTTTTTTATTCTTTTTTATAACTGAAATGCGGTAATATCACAAAAAGCATTGTGTGCATCAGAATGATAATCCTAAAGATATTAACTTCTGTTAAGTAATGGCACTTTTTACTGTCGAACAGATTGAACTAATTCGCCGGTTAAGGAGTAGTGGAATAACCAGGGAACAAGTATTACTGGCATTCACTGAGCTTGAGCGATTAGATGCAGAATTCGGCAGGTCTTTTTCGTATGGTGAAAGATGTCCGAATCATAATATGGAATTTTCTTTTAGTACTACTTCTGTCGTGCGAAGTAGTTGCAGCGCTTCTAATGACTCCAGTGTTCCTATTGCATCAACTAATGTATCTAATGTAAATGACAGTGCACTTCATGTTCCATTCAAACCGAATGAGTATTTTCGTTCACCATCTGCTACCCAGTGCAGAAACCCTAGCACATGTGAAGAATTAATTGACCCGTCTATTCTGAATGGAGATTGTTCTGTGAATCCAACTGACATGCCATCTAGGGTGGAAAATGAATTAGCTTTGCCTTGTGTTAATGATGCTGCACCAATTGTGTCTTCTTCAGAATCTCTAAGTCAGAATGCATATAATAGCTCTTTTAACTGTTCTTTTTATCCTATGGATGTTCAGTCAGAAGAACTTGCTGAACTACATGAATTAAAAAAGTAAGTCTTATGATATACTATTTTTATATGACAGCATCATTCTTGCATTTGAAAATTAACTGAATTTCAACAACGTGGCTTACATTTTAAATCATCTAGGAATATAGAATGAAGAATAAGCTCTTTATATTTCTTAATGTTATTGAAACCGGTTTCTGGAAATATAAGAATTGCAAATTATGTAGTCTGCTCTAAATAAATTGTAGCATATCGAATAGAGCAAATAGTTTTTGAGCATGTGCTTGTAACTTATTGCAGTTAAAGTCTTGTATGTGCAAATATTTCTTCACATGTGTGCATATCAAAAATATTTTGTAAATCAACTAGTCTTAAATATGTGCGTTGAACTTTTTATTATCTTTGATCTAAAACCACGTCAATATCGAACAAAACTGAAAGATTTCACTGATGTTCTTGCTATTCAAATTTATTAAACATGCTTTTCATCTGGAACATTTTTAAAGGTGATTCATATTTTCTGTATTGAGAAAAGGGAAAAGAATTGGATCATGTGAGTAATAACTGTTTTTTTCTGTAACATATTGATGCAATTTATTATATGCAGTCATATTCAATATTAATTTGTGTCGTGAGCAAGTTGTTCATATTCTCAGATGTCTACTGGTACATTTTCAAATTTAAATTTCATGTAGATAAGGGGTAGAAATGCTTTATTTAGCTTAAACGGATGTGTAAATATATGTAGAATTCCATCAAATGAATCACTCTTCCACAATGATCCTGTGTATTAAAGTACATCAAGATTTTTTGTAGGGCAGAGAGAGGACAAACTTGGGATGCCAGTTTTCCAGATGTTTGAAAACTTATTTTTTTTTAAGTCAATGTAGCATTTTTGAATTACATATGTTTAGGTGTAATTTTTTAAAATTTAGTTAGACCTTTACTGCTAGATTTAGAACTGTGTTAATGAATCAATAAGTAACTGCATTTATAATCAGTTATAAACAACTAGATACACAATGAGTATCTGATAATATGGGCAAATTTTATGATTGAGAAAATTTTTACTGTTGCTATTTATTTTGTACTTCCTGCAGTTTTTTATGAAAGTTGGCAATTTGTATTGCATTTTGGGGGGGGGGGGTTACATGTAAAAAGTTGTGTTCGAATCTAAAGGTTTTCAGCTTTAAAATGTAGCTATACTTCCTTAAGAGGACCATCCACAGTTTCAGATGTTTTCTAGAGATGGTCATCTAGAGTGCTTTCATACATCCATCTCTTTCAGAGGAACAGTTATTTAAAACAATTTTTCTACAAAAAAATATTGTGATTTTCTTTCCCTTCCTTTACTCAAAAAGTTGTTAATTGTCCATTTATGTTTTCACACAATTGACATTGCATTAAAGAACTTGAATGGGTGTTCTTTGTTGGTAGACTCTGTGTTTGTAATGGAGAACTTCTTTCTCCTTGTACAATAACCCCATAGTTATCTACAGAAATGCTTGTTATTTTTTGAAAAAATTATTTTAGGAAGATGGATTCTATGAAAAGTTTCACTGCATTAATTTCTAGATTTTTAGCTCAAATTACGAGATGCAGAACATTTTTCAGAAATTCCTTAAAAATGAAATTAGTTGAAGTAATGAAATCTTTGTTATCTTAGAAAAAATTAAGAGCCATAGCTAGGTCTTGTTTTTTTAGGAGGGGGCAGAGGAGGAATTTTAATTTTCTTTTAGTAGCTGCTGCGTTTTACTGTCTATTTATTTATTATTATTTTTTAATTTATGGAAATAAAAATTCAGTACAAGAAACTGCTAAATTACTGCTTATTCTGTGGAAAAAAAGTGATGAAGAACCTTTTGAGCACAGATATCATTTTCAAAATGTATTTTTCTGGAATACATGCAGTTTGTCATGATTTCTGTTATGGTAGTGTAATCATATGTGTTTTTATGTTCGGGAACTTGCTTTGATTATGTAATACAAAATTTTCCCATTTCCAGTTTGTTGATTTATTTTGGTAATAAGGTATTTGGTAATGATTATTATTAAAATAAGTCACCAGATTTCTTTTAATGTTGTCAGATTTAATACCAACTTCCAGTTTAATAGTATTAAAATCATGGCTTCAGTTTAATCCTGTTAGAATAATATATGAGATTTTGTTCTGTATTGTGTAAAATATTCGAAGATCATATATCTTTCCACAAATTTATGTTTGTGTAAAATATATATATATTTATATACAGATCTTACGTCCACTTGATGATGGTATAAACTAAGGTTTTTTAAAGATTAAAGACTTATTCAAAATAAATATCTCTTTGATTTTGGTCCTAATTCTTAATTCCTTCAGGAATTTTAAGGAATCAAAGATTAAGAACTTTTTTCTACTTCTGATGATTACACGATTTTGTCCTCCTGCTCTGGAATTTGGTTAAGTGTACTTAGCTGCTAGTATTACAAAATATTTGCTGTAAGGTTATGAAATGTATTGAAGCTGATTGAATATCTTTTGAAATTGACAAATATGACAATATATGACAAACTTTAATTTAAAGAAAATGATGACATATTACAATTTGTGTGACATGCAAGCATTTTAATAACTTCATGAAATGGATAGTTAAAACTGATTTTATTAAATTATTCAAAAATAAATGCATAAATTTTAATTGGTTTCTGGGATCATCAGTAATATTTTAGCGATTTTAGTTTTGAGAAATGCAAGTATAGAATATGTTAAAGCATCCAATTCAATGTCATTTTAAATTGCCTTCTACCCCTTTTGAATTTCACATAATTTCTTGGAATGTTTTTTTGCATGCTGTTGTTCAATTGAGATGTTATATTCGTGACCAGTTGGAATATTTTTGTTATACAAGCAAGTGGTATTGCCAGTCTTCGATGCAAAATACAAAAATTTAAGAAAAAGCAGTATAAGTGATTAAAAATTGGAAATATATATACATTCTGATGAGTTTCAGAAATTTTTCAATTCTGTATGTAGCTGGGTCTGAAGGCACTATTTGTTCAATGGTGACTGATATTTTGCTAATCTTATTAAATAGACTATATAGTTACTTATATAAGCATCTTTCTGTTCATTGTGGTGCTTACTTTGTTATAAAATGCAAAACAATATTTTATTATATTATTGTTATCAAATACTTTTGAATACAACTTTTGTCAAATGCTTTTGAATTTTAAGAGAAACTTCCACTTGCTTTACTATAAAAATTTTTATGTCTGTCTTTTATTTTTGTCCAATAGTTAGTAATATAAAAGTAGAAGGCAGGCTTAGAATTCATAAGCTCATTAAAAACAATATCACCTTTAATGCGGTTTGAGTAAGCATCATTTGCACTTCTCTCTGTATTATGCAGTTCAAGGGGCCAAAAAAAATATGTGAAGTAACTGAATTTAATTTTTTTTTTAGCAGGGAAAAATATTCTCATTCTTTATTATAAATTTTACCTCTGTGAAGATTCTGTGATCTTTTGGTTGTAACAGATTAATCATCCTCTGAATTTTTTATTTGCCTTCTTCAGTAACATAAAAGAATGGGAAAAGAAAAAGTGCTTTGTAGCATTTACTAAACCAAATGCTTATTACATTACAGTCATAAGAGGTTATAGTGTATTTAAGGGTGCCCCTCGGATTATCGCTAAGTTGTTGTTTCGTGTATCGCCAAGTTGTTTCATTTATGGTCACCTGAATAGTTTAATGTTAAGGAAACCCCATTATGACGTAATTGTTTGAATGATTGCGGTGAATTTGAATGATAGGAAAAGATTTGTAAGGGCTTGTATGTTGGATGTTGGTTAGGAAGTACAATGGTTATTTTGTGGTTTACACGCTAAAATGGCTGAATATGTTAAGATTAATTTGAATTTCTGTATGATTTGGAACGAAAGGGAAAAAAGCGTTAATTGACTGGTGTCTAAATAAAGGTTTACTTTGTAGGAAGAAAATGCACATGGTCGAACATCATAGGATATTTTTTACTCTTATTTTTGTAAATTTATGCGGGGATGCCAATATGCAGATTCTAGTTCAGATAATTTTAGGAAGTTTTTGGATGCTGTTAAGGAATTTTGTTTCACTAAAGTCACGGAAATTTTTAAATAAAGTAAGTGGATATTTCCTTTGTGTAGCGCTAAGATGAATTCCTTTTTTATGTTATTTCATTGTTTGATTTAAAATGTAATTTATTGAGGTTATATATTTTTTGTTTGGCTCTAGTGTAGAACTGGCTGCTCCTTTGACTTTTTAAGTTAAAATAGATCGATGTGTATGTGGACAAAGTCAAGGGAATGTGCAATTCTCTGATTTTGCACATTTTGGTTTTGTGTAGCGGTAATTTTTGGCCCAAAAATCACGGCTACACAAAGCTAAAGTAAGTCAAAGAATTGCACAAATTCGGTGTCCATGTACCGCCAAAAATTGCCAATTTTTGCCAAGGGGCACCTGTAAGTATATTTTTACATCATGAGGATATGAAGAGAAGCACAATTGTATCTATTTAGAGATTTTAAATGATATGAGATGTGGATTGTTATCAATAAAAGTTTATGTAAATTTATTTAACATATGTATTGAATTACTATATAAAATAAGTTATGTTTTCTTACAGATTTCATTTTCCCCCATTTATAGCATATCATTTAAGACATATATTTCTCAAACAGAGAGTGAACTGTTTACAGGATCCTTTAGTAATTTTTCTTAGTTTTATATCTTCCTCAAAAGCTAATTCATCTTTTTACATGCTTTCAAAATTTTTTTAAGTTCCGATAAATATCATTAGTTCTTATGTTAACTCTAATCAGAATAATATGTAATATTCTCACAAGATCCTTTTAGTATTTCAGGTATCAACTTTTTATCCAATAGTTAAAATTTAAAGCACTTTAGGGTTATTTTGGGAACATGTAGACCACGAAACTGTTTAAGAAGCTAATAACTCATAACACAGCATTCCACTTACTTTATTTAGAAACTTTGTTTTTTACTTACCATTAATACTTTATTTTTTACACACCATTAATAGGTTAAACATGATACAGCATATAAATTAAAGTGTATATAGTAATACTTAGGCTTAGCAATACTTCATATTTCTTTTATTAAATTTGTATGACCCTGAAAAGGGCCTTTTTTTACCTGTGCAGTTATGGAAATTTTCGGAGACTTGTCTTTTTCATTAAGAATTCTCATAAAGTGTCTTTTTCATTAAGTATTCGATATCCTCAAAATTGTATCTAATAATGAGGGCTACTGTATGTATAATAGATTAATAGATTCATTACTAAATAATACATTTAAAACATTCATTTTACAGAAGCAATTTTTCAAATGTTTCAAACGCAAAGTTGTTTTTTGAATTTACTTGTTGATAGCTTAAAACATTTTATTTTGAAACAACTGCCTTTTTCATAATAAATTTGGCCATGCCAAGAATCTTCAATAATATTCAAATCCTTTAGACTAGCATTGTAAATAAAACTAAAACATTATACATTTTATCTTCCAAGAGTCATTCCAACTTTGATTATTACGCAAAGCAGTGGTTTGCTAACTTGATGACTCTGGGAATATATAAAACTATTTAGTCGTCTCAGAGAACTAGTAATACTTTTTATTTCATTCTAGTCATCTATTGTATATAAACACCTAGCATCCTCTGAAAAGTTATTGTCAAAATGCATTAAAAATATATCAAAATTTTAAGCATGAAAACTGATTTAATTCTAAACAGCCATGTATCAATTATCATCCCCCCGCCATATTTTCACCACCTCATCTGGTACTGACGCAGCACTAGCTAGCAGCAAAATGCATCCACGGACAATCGAGAACACAGTCTCTAAGCTCTGACAAGCGAATTCCACGGGTTACCAGTTTTGAACTATTATTGCCATTTTTGGCAGTTTTTATATTTACCGGATCCTTTGCAGAAGTGCTTCCGAATTTTTTACTTTATTTAGATTATCATTACACAAAGGAAATATCCACTTACTTTATTTAGAAATTTCCATGACTTCAGTGAAGTTATAATATATACTCAGAATTATGATAAACTTTGTCAAGATCGTTATGATTAATAAAAATTTCTGCGTGATGATATTGGTTACTGTGTTTGTAGCAAAAGATTAAAATTCGGTTCCAGATGGGAATATCTGGCATGATATGCATAATTTTTATTGTGGGGAGTAGCTGACTTCACTGTAAATATTGACCATCTGAGGGATAAACTTATTTTAGAGTTTTTCTGTTGAAATAGTATGGAAAATTTATGAAGCGAAGTTACGATACCAACTATGGATCCGATGTGCTATGACGCAGAGAGTGGGAAAAAAAGGCTGTTGTCAGAATGTGCTTCATGAGCTGGAGTCATTCATCTCATATCTTGTCCATAATTAAAATTATGAATCTGAATCTTTATAAAGAACTGACATACAAAGACTGAAATCAAAATGTGGACCATGGATTGCTAAACAAATTAAAGCTAAAAAATAGTTTTTTTTTCCTTTTAAATATTCTGCAACATGCATTATTTCTGTTTTTAAATCTTGTTTGTTTTTACAAGTAGAGCATTAAATTTTGAAAGCTTACTGGTGAATTTAAAAAAAGGTATATTTTTATCAGCCACCTCTGCGGAAGTCAATTTTCACCATATTTTCAGAATGTTCCAAACTCTGGCAGCCATATTCATAACAATCCTTCAGTCACGCAAAGTCGTAGTTTTCATAAGCATTCTTTTTGTTGTATTCCAAGTTCCAACAATTTTTATAGACAAATCATAATTTTTTTCCCTTTATTTTAAAATATGCATTTGTGAAATTTGCCAGTAGTGGAAGAAACTGCAGTAAAGTTTCTGTAGCAATACATAGTTTTGCTTCAGTATCTCTAAAGAGAACAATAAGGAGATGGGTTTGGTAGATAGCTGGTGTTGCTGAGCTGGTATTGCTTGGAGAGAAGAACAGCACACAAAAATTACAGAAAGATTTGTTGAAGAATGTGTTTTATTATTATTTTTTTTAATGTGTCATGTATTACTTATTTAATAATTCAAGTTTGCATTTTAAATTGTTAAAGCATGATTCCTCTTCACTGTTGAAAATGTGTGCCGATTTGTAACAAATATATCAATAGTTGGGGAATTTTCAAAAAAAAAAAAAATGTGAAACTACCAAATGACACTGATAAGTAACAAAACCATTAATAAAAACCAGAGATATAAGTATTATTACTTTTTTTGATAGCAGTTAAAAAAGATTTAAATTTTTATCCAAGCTTTATATTATTATGTGCATGCATATATATATATATATATATATATATACACTGGTGTGCAAAAATTAAGGACGAGACAGTTTTTTCAATATAACTTTGTACAAAAGTTTTCCAAATCAACACATTTAATACCGTAAGATCCCCAATACGTAAGGACATGAGTAATGTAAGCAACACTTACTAAAAGAGAAATCAGAGGGATAAAAAGAAACTTTATTGAAAAAGTAGCATGGAGCGCAATGCGACTGAAGGCCGAAACATCCCTGTGATGGGTGTCCAGCAAGAAACATCCAGTCTTTAATAGGGGATATGATCTCACCTGACTGTTAGGCAGGTTTCAAATCATTTGTGCATGCTGGATATGTGAATGTTAATGAGCTGTTGAGACACTGCTCCAAAGTCGTGAAACGATGCTGTGAGCAATTCCGAACTCTGCAGTCACACTACGGCCTTCCTCCAACTTCCCAATGATTCGACCTCGGGTAAAAGCGTCCAGATGTCATCTAGCAGATTGATTATTCGCCATTTCTTGCTGATGCAGCAACTCGGTGTGATTTTAACTGCTATACGGTGTGCAATCTCTTTGCCAGAAATACAGATCTTACACCGACAACATGCTTTATACTACTCAGACACTCCCCCATTATGCCTACCTGCATATCTGCGCATGTGCTACCGTACATCACCTTACTTAATCTCGTGATTGGACTTTCTGTCCGCTCTGCTCTGCCTCTTCGTTCAGCTGATATGCTAATTTTTTGACTTCATCCTTAATTTTTGCACACCAGTGTATATATAAAATTATTGCTTAAGAAATTTCATTACCTTGCTTCTTCTTTTGTACCTTAATATTATGGAATAGGATCCAGGGAGGAGTTTCTGCATAAGAAGTTTTCTCCTTTCAATAGAATTTTTAAAATTACCAAAAAAAAAAACTCAAAAGATGTGTACAGATTCATCTCAAAATTAACTTCCCACTTTATTAAATTTTCCTAAAAAATCTTAATTCCATAATAGCTAGTTAACGTGTAGAGACATTAAGTATTTTTTTGGAACAAGAGAGATGAAAAATATGCAATGCCTTCACCGGGGATCGAACCACAGACCTTTGAAATACAGGCTCAGTGTGTTCACCATTACACCACGAAGGCACACTAAGAATGTGGGAGATATACCTTATATACTCCCCTTTTTAAAGGGTGACTAGGGTTTTAGGAGACCTAGTCGCCAAATCCTGGGTGTGAAGAGTCATTATCCACAACCCTTTTAGTTCGGGCGCCACTGTAGAGACATTAAGTATTTTTTTGGAACAAGAGAGATGAAAAATATGCAATGCCTTCACCGGGGATCGAACCACGAACCTCTGAAATACCGGCTCAGTGTGCTGACCATTACACCACGAAGGCACGCTAAGAATGTGGGAGATATATCTTATAAATGGACTTTATGGAATTTAACTTCTAGTAAAAGACATATGCTTGATTCATTTAATACTTTAATACTTACACTTTGTACTACGCAAATTTTAGTAGGTTTTAAATATGTATATGCAAGAATTTAAATTAAAAATTTTATTTCCTTTGAAGGTGAAATATCTTTAAGTTCTACTTTTAGCTTACTGATTGATCTGTTGCTGTCCAGAGTATTCATATGCGCAGGGATGCGAGCAGTTTCTGCTCATGCAAATGGATTTGGAAAGTTTGAGATTTTATTTGGTGGTGTTGTTACAGCTTATACAGCCTGGATAGAAATGTGTTAGTTATATCATTTGATTAAGATACTTGATGATTAAAGACTTGGTAAAAGCAATCATTATATGTGTGTTAGTGTAACTCTAATTTACCTTATTAAACACTATATTAAAGAGCCTTCTTTTCGTTAATTTTAGCTTTACTTCATATCATTGCAAAAAATTTTTAAAACTTTCCCCTTTGGTGCTCTTGGTGGTTTCTCACTTGTTCACTAAGTACCTTATTGCTTTTAATGAGCTTTTCCTCCTAATATATCATTATGCTTAGTAATTTTTCAATTCTCTGACCCTCAGAAAACTTTTAACAGGGTTCTACTGTTCTATATATTCCTTTTTATGCTATGCTAAACTTAGTAAGGTGCTCCTTAAGCTAAAAAATATAATCTTATTCATTGTGCTTAAATGTTTTCATGTTCTTTGGATAAAATTTAGTTTTATGAATGTTTTGTAAAAATTACGTTTAGATTTACATGAGTGTTAAAGTATATCAAAGGAAATATGTCAATCAGATGAATACAATTAGTTGTTTTATAACATCGAATTGTAGGAATCTCAGTGATATATTTTCAGTAGCCTGATAAATTAGAGCTTACTATACACATTTTTTATTTACTGTTAACTGTATGATATAATGTGTGTCACTGTGTATTACAGATTTATAGCTCAAATTTGTTAAAAAACATATTTAAATATGAAAGTTAAAAAAAGTGTCTATTTTTTAACCATGTTGGTTAAGAATATTTATTGTGTGCAGAAAGAAAGAACCATTTGTGATCAAAGTAACCAGTGATGATAAAAACAATTAACACTATAGGCAAAATTGGAATAAGGGTCAGATTGAGCTAATTTTCCTCTAAAAATATTTCTCATATACAGTGAAACCTCGGTTCACAAATTTAATTCGTTCCTGAAGGCCGTTCATCATCCAGAAAGTTCACAAGGCGAAAATATTTTCCTCATGGGAATTTTGTAAAATGGATTAATTTGGTTTTAGATGGCAGATGATTATTAAAACTTTACAATAGTACTTTGTATAAAAGTTCATAAGACAAAACCAATGGAAATCATTAAGATAAACACAATTTTAAACAGGTAAAATAGATGAGATTTTAATTTAATGTTGCTGCACCTGTAT
This sequence comes from Stegodyphus mimosarum, assembly GCA_000611955.2. Classification (NCBI taxonomy): domain Eukaryota; kingdom Metazoa; phylum Arthropoda; class Arachnida; order Araneae; family Eresidae; genus Stegodyphus; species Stegodyphus mimosarum. The sequence continues at coordinate 773,682 of KK122150.1, forward strand.
TAAGGGGAGTGAATGATATAAGTGGAAAGCAATGAGGAAGAGTTGTTCCATAAAGAAATCAGATAAGTTTCTTCCTGGGGCATCTTCTTTCATCTTTTCTTTGTCTCTTAGTGTAACTTGACTACTTGAGACTCACTGAGCCTTCATTTCACTAAAAATTTGTCATGTGTGATATGTTGTTGTCTGTATATTAAAATGTTTCTAAAGGTTAGACGTCATTGTTGCTGGAAATGCTTTGCTGAATCTTGTTACTGTTTTTACCTAGGTGTAAGGTTCATCTTATCTCCATCCTCCTTCTCTGAACATATTTCTTCACCAGTCACCTTTTTGCTGCTGCTTCTAAAGTTCTTGTTCTTTCTCATTTGGCTTATTTTTATTGTCCTCTAGTAATTTCTTCACATCTTCATTATTAACTTCCAAGCCTAGGTCAAGAGAGACAATACTGTAACTAACAAAAAATGTCTTAAAGCTTCAAAATCCCCAAAGCCTCTGCCTGCAACGCAATCTGGCTGTAATTTCCTCCAGGCCAAATTCAAGATCTTTTAAGTCACTGGCAGCCAGGCTTTGTAAAAGGAGAATTAAATAAAAAATATGAAAATGTTTCAGGAAATCCTCTAGTGTAAATTCTGTAGCATAGGTTATCTCAGAACAACTTTGAAAGTAATTTGTTGCCAACTTGAATATTTACAGCTTGAGACATCATATGCTATAGGATGCACTTTTTGTTAAGGTAATTTGTTTATGAACTGGATTATTCCATGTGTGAGGTTTTTGTGATCCGACGTTCCACTGTACATGATGTTTATTTTTCAACTGTATGTAGAATAGTTACCATCTTACTTTCATAGTCTTAATATTTATTAAATTGCAGGATAGAGAAGTCTATTACAGGGGATTTGAAAAGAAAGTGCAGTCTTTCAGTATATGCTCCAAATGAATGCACTTCACATAGCAAAACGCAATGCAATCATTCTTAATGCAGTCTCACCTGGACAGTGCCATGAAATAACATTCTGATCTTTGATGAAAGGTAATAATTTTCAAAAAACTTTTTAAATCGATCATTTGAAAAGAGAGGTATGATTTTAGTTAAACTTTTATTTGGTGATCCATATATAGTCAGATATTATATATAATTTTTTAAACACGCGATCAGTTTTCGTGTTTGATTTAGCAAATACAGCAGGCATGCATACAGTTTCATGTTTTAAACTTGTATGCACTTTTAGGTAATTTTACTTTTCTTTTATGACTTTTTTAACTCCTCTCTGAAAGTTAAGATTTACATACTAAGAATTCAGTAACTTGACACTGGTTTTTATAAAGTAATGCTCAATGAACACGTGAATTTTTCTTTTTTTTAATAAGCAGATGATTTTAGAATGCAGCATGTTTAGAAAACTTCCTTGAAATTTGTTATTTTCTGAGAACGTTAAAAAATGTGAAACAGATTTGCACTACTAATTTGTTTGTTTCTGATGCATATCATCATTCTGAATGAGCTCTGTATCTAACTCTTGTATGCAGGTATCTTAAATCTTGTTCATAGTATGTCAATTTACTTTTATATAAGATCACTTTTCACTAACCAAAATAAATCTACTGATAATTTTCATTTTTAAAGGAGAAAAAAAAATTAGGGGCAGTAATTACAGAAAAATAGAGAATTTTTAAATGCCATAACCATTTAACGCAAATTTACAAGATATTTTATGAATTTATAAAGAAATATGTGACTGAAAAATAGATGATTAAGAATTCATTCATACTTATGTATTTTAGGCCTTTCAATCACGGAAGATAAAAGCAAGTCTATTTTTTTAAATACCCGTAGCCAAGTGGTGTAAAGACATGCAATGTTGGTAGTTCAATTTCAGGTGAATGAGTTGGCCGCATGAGCATTTTTGTAATTTTTCCCATGTGTGTCATGAATATGAGCAAGTTTCCCTTAGAAAATCTTCCAAGAATTTATCCTTTCCCTTAGGCTGTTAGCCCTTGAGTGCTTCGACATAATCAAACAAACCAACCCAAACCGGTCATGGAAAATGATAAATTCTTACTTTGGCAATGAAGCATGCTTGAAGGTTACACATTCCTGGCACAGTTGCATATTACATGTTGCCTGCCCTGATGGATTCAAATGATTGTGAAATTAAAATAGATAAGCCGCTTCCATACTTACACAGAAGTCTTCTGCACCTTCCATCATTACAACCTGACTACTAAATCTTCTCACATCCCTTATCTTATCAATACAGTGGCCTCGAACTAGCAGCCCACATGTCACATCTGGCCCCTAACCAGTTTTACATGGCTGCGAATATGTTTGTTATGTATTTATTTTAAGTACAGTGCTTATGATGTAAAAACATAGAGATATAGACTGAACTTTTATAAGTGACTACTATTATAGGTAAGCAAGATGGAATCAATAGGTTATGGTTTGTCTCTGTCACTATATGCTTGAATGTCAGGCCTCATGATGGTTAAGATAGATCTTCCCATATTGATAGAAAAAGTAAATTTAGTTTACACCTGACAGTTGGGAGTGTTCTGATATTTCTTTCTCACTTCAGTCAGTCATTAGTTGATTAGCTAGATGCACAGCTCATAGTTCAAATTGCTATACAGAGGAAGAAAAATTAACGCATGCCATATAAAACGTGTTTATTTGTGCTTGCTCTAGATCTGCATTGTATCAATACTTATGCTTAGAATTATGCATAACTTTTAAGGGTTGCTATCATACAGAAATTTGGCTTGTTGAATTAATGTTGTAAATAAAATTTTAATAGTGATTTTAATTGAGAGATTAAGCTGCAAGCCATGTCTTTAACAAAAGATAAAAGAAAAGAAGACACTGTGTGAAAAAGGACATATATTCTAAGATAAATGAGAACACTGTTGATGCCAACAATAACAAAAGAATAATAAAAAGCAAAACCATTGGTGCGTATGTAATGATGTATTGATAACAGAGTTAGCATTTCTTGTTGACTTAACTGGCCATTTAAATATTCTCAATAAAGAGCTGCAAAGAAAGAATAAACATATCACTTACATGTATGCTTTTAAGTTAAACAGTAGCTATGAGAAACATAACTGATATCAAAAACCTTTTGTACATATTAAGTCATGCCCTATTGTTTTAAAACTCTCAAGAATTTGAAGGAAAATGTCATTATTATAATGAGAATTTGAAAAAAGATTTTAATGATTTAGCATCGGATTTTATGTTATTTTCATTACTATTAAAAATGAATGTTAAACACAGAGCAAAAAAGTCTACAAGTAGAGCTTATTTACATTAGTACATTACTTACTTATTACATTATTATTTATTAATTTACAGTACGATATAAATCTTATTCGGAGATTTCAAAATACAGATTTGCTTAATTTTTATTTGTACTTGTCAAAGGTAAAACTCCTCAGTTAAAATTTTTTTTAAATATGAATAATTGCTTTGTTTAAAAGTACAGTTATTTGTGAATAGTTTTTTTTTCACTGGTGAGAATTAATAAAAAAACATTTATAACAAAACAGATTGACTGATGGACATTTACCAGTCTGTGATGAAAATAATCTTTTTTCTCCCTGGCTCCAACTGTACCAGAATTAAAATACTGTTAAGTGTCGGGCTGTAATAATTAGAGTGTTTACATATCAGTGTGCATATTTTTTCTGTATGCATTGAAGAAAAAATTACTAAATAAAAGAAACAAGCTTGCCATTATTTATTATCAAGTTTTGTCCAGCTTAGAATGTTTTCATACTTTGTTTATTTTCAGTTTTAGTTAAAGAAATTATTTAATGATTAATACGACATGTTGGAATTATTTAAAATAAATGTCAGTCTGAAAATTTAATATTTAGTGGTTAATACGTTTAAATTATGAAGTGTAACCACAAAAATTTCTTGCAAATACCAAACATTAGATTTCAGATAGAAGTAAATATAAATTTGGTTTTTTTCCTTTGCATTATTATTATTTACTAAATGAAATTTAAAATTTAGTTAGTAGTTTTTATTTTGTTTATTAATAAAATTTTTTTATTTTGTTGAAAAAAGAGAAAAGTTTTAGCCCATCAGCTGCTTTCGAGATCGCGCATTTGGCTCTCGTGCAATTTGAATTTGAGATCACTGCCTTTATGTAAGCTTATTGTCAATCTTGGAAAGTAAAACTGCATTGTATATTGCATTATTTTTGCCTTAGGTAGGCTGTATATTTATATTATCACTCTGCTTTTAAATGTTGTTTTATGGGTTTTTGCTGTAATTAAATCAATTATATTTATTGTCTCGAAATGCTGAAGCATTTTCTTCATATAAATTCTGTATGTTTCTTTACTTTATGCCAATTAGATTTTTGAAATGTTTCATTGGAACACTGTGTATTAATTTAATGAGGGGAACTTCTAATAATTAACAACATCCTGTAATCATTAACAGCAAGAAGTTTTAAGGGAGGACTTGCTTATCTCAGATTCCATGTATTTTTACCAGCAATATGTGACGGTTTTTAAGTGTTATAACTCACTATTTAATATTCTTAAATGAACATTATTGAATGTGCAATGTATTTGATCTAGCATGGAAGAAAATATCTTTAAGTATGTAAAGCTCATAAGATTTTAAGAACATATTTTCTTGAATATAATTCTGAATTTTTTTAAGAGAAGAGTTCTCATATATTATTTCGGATTTGCATACTCAGTTTCTCAATACTTTTTTAATCTTTTTTTTTTCAAACTGTAATAAAATGATTTATCACAATTGCATTAACAAAAGATGTGAAGTGGGTTATTACTTGGCCCTTACTCGGTCTTTTAACACTTTTATGTTCTGAGGTTCTTCCTTTAGTGCTTGGGAGGTAGCATTAGATAGCTGTTCTAATAATTAGTATTCTTTTTTCCTTTTTTTATTGCTACAATGTTGTTTAAGATACATAGCAACTTAATTTATCACTGTAAAAATATTAATCCTTCACTTTTTATAAACTGTTTAAATTGCCTTGTCAGAACTGGTACTCACAGTTTTGAAGTTAATCATTAATAAGAAGCCCTGCCTTGTCAGAATTGGTACTGAAAGTTTTGAAGTTAATCATTAATAAGAAGTTCAACTTGATTTCATTTATACGAAAGCTATTAAGAATTTTTTTCTTAATATAAAATATAATCACTGCTATCCACAATAGTGTAATAATAAATACATACATCAAATAACAGTTTAAAATGAACTAATAGCATTTGCATTCCTTGTTTGAATTTTGTTATATTTAATTATGAAACACTGCTTATGTAAAATGAATTTAGTTATTCTTGCTTTTCAGTATAAACTTATGATAAATCTAAAAAATAAGACTAAAGAACTGAGTTGTTTGATCTGACTCTTGTATTTTAATGAAGCAGTATCAAACAGCATTAAGTATAAAAATATAATTTATTTCACACACAGAAATGAAATTCGAGCCGGGAGCACACTAGCAACCCTTTTCTCTCTGCGGACCCTCCAGAAAGAGACTGTGAGGATAAAGAGAAGTTGTGACATAAAAACATACACATGATGTGCACGTCTTGCTGATTGGCTTATGCTGTGCATGAATGAAATGCTGCAGAGTATGCCCCCTGTGACGAAGTCACAATTATAAATAATAAATATTTGCAATATATACAAAAATTGGGGATATATTGCAAAATTAGTGAAATACGGAAAATGAAGTATAATGTAATAAAGATATATACATGGTCATAGATGCAGTAGGAACATGTGTATAATACAAAGCATTAAATATAGTAAAAGTTTGTACTCAAGTAAATGAATGTAGTCTGGGACTAAATGCTTGGGAAATCGGGCCGTACGCCCACTCTTAGTGGTAGATATTTGATTAAAGGATCTTGGAGAGGGAGGTGAAACCAGAAGACATAAAGATGGGAAATGAGTAATCTCATCTGGCAGGTGGTAAGCAGGATTTATAAAATCAGGTTGAAGCTGGTATGTTTTCCGTTTGATAATTAAATTCTTATCATTTCTGTCAATGACTAAATGAGGTCTAATATAAGGTGATGCCAGTGCAGGACTTCGTCAGGTCATAAAAATATATGATAACAAGATTTTAACGAGAGATTTAGGAAAATTTTAGGATTTCCACCTAGAGCAGTAGAACTAGAATTTAAAAACCTCATTGTTTGAAATAAACTGTTAACATGTGTGAAATTTAAGATCGGGTGTATGGCATCACTGCCTAGTAGATTGGATGGTAATCTTAATGTTGTGCCATAAACAAGTTGAGCAGAAGTTACTTAATAGCTGAACATATGCCTAAGAGAACAAGTGAGAGTGTTTCTGTTCATTATGCTGCATTGTGCTTAAAGGGCTGTTTTAAGATGCCAATGGAAGCGTTCAATAATTCTGTTTGACTGAGGGGCTGATATGAAGAGGTACAAATCCTGTTGCATCCAAGCATGCCGGTAAGTTCTCTAAAGAGCGATTAGATTCAAAATTTTTACCAGATGTAAGTGTGACTAGGTATCCAAATCTGGATATCCAGCCTCAGTGATGTCGGTTGTTGGAATAACTTCCAGCCATCTCGTGAACTGGTGCATGAATAGTCATGCAAAACTGTTTTCCCATCAGATGGAGGGAGAGGGCCAAAAATCTGTATTATGTTTACAAAACAAGCATCAGGTTCAACAAATATGCCAATAAGAGATTTGGTATGTTTAGCAATTTTAGCTCATTGGCATTTATCACAGCTGTGCTCAAAATATTTTCTTTTTGCATGCCTGTCCTTATAAAACATTTAGTGATTAAATTAAGGGGCCTTAGATACCAGGATGAGAGAAAAAATGTAGTTTTGAAAACTGCTAGTCTCATACGCTGGGGAACAAAAGGGTGGGGATGTTTTGGGGACATGTCCCAATCCAGACGAATGTCTTCAAGAAGGAAATAATGGTTCTTTAATTTTAAAGAGACGGTATTAGACGCAAGTTGCTAAAGTTCTTCATGGTTTGATTGAGCAGCAGAGAATTTTTGAAAATTAAACACAGTAAATGAAATGTCATCTATCCCCATTTGTGATAGTGCATCAGCAACATTGTTATCAAAGCCTTTAGTATATTCAATATCAGTGGTAAACTGAGAGATGCGTTCCAAAGAGCGTAATTGGCGAGGACTGCATTTGTCAGGTTGTTGCTGAAATGAATACTTAAGAGGTTTCTGATCAGTGTAGATAACAAAATTCATACCTTCAAGCGTATGCCTGATTTTTTTTTTTTTGGTTGAAGAATACATAGTGTAGAGTTTACAGTTGTAAGTGTACCAATTCTTTTTAGATTTACTTAGTTTAGCTGAATAGAATGGTATAGATTCCCACTGTTGTTTGGCAGGTTGCATGAGGGAACTGCCAATTGCTACATCAGATGCATCGACCCGTGGACTTAATTGTGCACCGGGTATGGGATGCCATAACAAGGCTGCTGTAGCAATAGCTTCTTGAGATGCTTTGAAGGAGAGTGTTCTTTCATCATATCATTGTAATCACTCGGTAGAAGCTTTAGAATGAGGATGTCTCCTTTTATTAGGCCTTAAGAGTCGGTTGTCTCTGCTCTTCCTTTGTCAAGTTTTCCTTGCACTGCGAAATACATTTTTCTTTGTGTTGTCCTTGAATTTCCGATGACACCAGCAGAATTTGTTGTCATGTGACTTGGAGCGTTTGTGGCCAGAAAAATTGGTACAAGAAGAAATTCTGGAACGACTTAGTTTGGAAACTTCTTTCCAAAGAGCTCTGATTTCATCACATAGTAGAGCCTGAGATGAAGAGCTGGCATTTTCCGCAGAAGGGTCACTGTCAGGAACAATGGCGGAAATATTCATGTTGTTTATAGCCCACATTTCATCAGCTACTTCCATTAATGCATTACAAATGTTCTTTAATGCTGAAACAGAGAATATTTAATTACTTTATGCTGTTTTATTTAATCAAGTAGCTTTTCTTCTTCTGCTTGTTTTATCATGCATCGTATTTGATTAAATCAGGTGTAGCCAACATGTTGACAAAAAAATTGGTTTCAATTTGCTATTGATCATAAAATTTTCATTTGACTGCTGTTATCAAATAATTTTTCTGTATCAAACATTTTCTTTATTAATATGATTTAATGTTATTATATACTTTCATCTGTACTTCTATTGTCAGTTAGCTGGGGCACTTGAATGTGCATTAAATTTTGCAGATTTAATCGGTAGATTGCATATTATTATTTTGCTGTCATGAAGTTGACAAACAACAAGCTAGTTAATTCTGTATTTGATGATAACAAAAATGAGTCTCTATTATAGTTTTAAATGTATGTTTTATTTACTCATTTATTCCCCCCCTTTTACTGCTAATTTTACCACTTGAAAACTGGGAGGAGGAAAATATATGGTTCTGTTTCTAAAAAGAAGGCTTAAAAGATAATATAGCACATTAAAAAGCACACATGGAGACACATTAATATTATTATGCTGTGTTTCAAAGGACTTTCCAATCAATTGCAAATGTTCAATCAAATATTCTTTTTACACAAAAGGATTTCCTATTTGTACAAACATTTTACATTGTTGCCATAAGTCAAAGTTTCTAAATCATATGCTGAAAAGACTAGGGGAAAATGCATAAGGGAGAGAAATGTGCAGGTAAATAGGGCTTTATCTATCTTTATATAAATCTATCTCTCTATGTATATTTAAATTGTACCGTATAGGCAACTGCAAAGGTTGAAATCATATAGTGTCATCGTATAGATCCATACCTTTTATGAACCTTTACCTGTAATGGAGTTGATTTATTATTCTGTTATATTTGATGCAGTTTTTTTGTTACGATTTTGTCACCTGCTGTAAAAACTGGCATAAATTTAATTATATATTTTTAAAAAGCAACTCATATTACCTTTTTTTTAAAATCTATCATGCAAAAAGGGAGAGAAAGAATTGTGACAGATATTGCATAACTGTCAGTTTTCCAAAAAGATTATAACAAACAAAAAACATTACTTTTGTATGCTTTGTGTTTTGTGTCTAGGTGATTTTTAGCATAGAAGTAGTGAGTAGTCAGGGCAGGTGCTATGTCTTTTTTGGCCATCTTGCACAGCCTCTGGCATTCTTAAACTCAATTCCCTAGTGCCAAAACATTTCGCTGCCTGTAAATTCATCCACTTGGTGCAAGGTTATCCTGATGATGGCAAAGCACCTGTGGGCTATCTCCCTAAAGAAAGGATGCCTTTCTGGAGGACTTTTAAGGGAAATTGGCTCATAACCATGCTGTACATTGAGGTAAAACATGAAAGCTCACATGCAGCTACCTCTTTACAAGGACTTAACCCAGGTTGAACTACCAGTTTTTAGTTCTTTTACTGCTCAGCCACTTGGCATGATAGCACTAGTTGTATCAGCTTTGATGCTTGGCCTCTGTGTATTCCATAGTAAATTTATCTGTATCTGAGTTTACATGTTCCATATTATCAAAATGTGTTTGTATATTTGTGGCTAAACATATATTCTAGGTACTTTTAATTCATACAGTCATCCTATTATCTACGTAATTTTACATGAGAACAATATAATTTCATTTCTGCCTATGAAAATCTTCTATGAAACAGACATAAATGTAGTTATTACTGTAAAAAATGTCATCTTCAGATAAAAATCAAGAAGTAGATATATTTGATTAGGATTCCAATTCATCTTTTGTTAATAACTGAGAAGTGTATCTCAGTTGATGATAGTTAATTTTTGTTTGTAAGTACATTATTCACAGTTTATTGTTTTCATGTCTAATTTTGCCTATCATGAAAAATTTCATGGCACATGTATGCAGGTAATTTCGATTTAGAAGCAATATTATTTTAAGAAAAGAAGGCTTTATTCTGAGGATCCTTTTATCTTTATCATGAGTATAAGGTACATATGACAGTGAAAAGATTTGTAACAATTCTGTCTTCTGCAGCAAGAAACCGGTGAATCCCATTTCTTTTTATACTGAGGTGAGGGCAGGATACTTATCTAGGATAAACTTAATGTGCTCAGTTATTAAGTTCTGTGAATTATCACAATGTATTGTTTGATCCTTTGCACCTTTTCACTGAATTTATGCATCTGGAAGGAAGTGGTTTATTAATTTGGTCGAGCCACTACTACCACACATAACTTGAAAAGCATTCATGTAAACTACAGACTATTCAATGTCTTCTCATGGATTCAAACTGTACCAAATGTCTGAAATGGTATTAAGTGACACTTCATATCCATGAATCTGAGATCAATGTCAGGTGTGGAGTTACAGGCATTATTGCAACAAGGATGTTTTGCAGTTTCTGTGACTACTTTGAAGCATCTAGTGGAATCAATGTATTGTACTCTGGTGAAATAAATTAAGAGAATTTTCACATTTGATCTATGATCTCCAGAACTAGTGGACAGATTTTAATAAAATTTGGTGGGAACATAGGTTGATATAATGCAAACAAAATAAACATTCAACAGTTATAATAGACAGACATGTTTATGTGTAACACTCATGGGAGTCTGAAGGTCTGAAACAGCGGTTGCAGAAGACACAAAAGAAATGGATTAGCAGGGGGTATGGTCCCCTCTTACAGCCATACAGGCCTCGCAGCTTTATGTCATACTGGAAATAAGGCAGTTTATCAGTGCCTGTGGCAGTTGGTCCCACTCATTCAGCAATACTGTTTTCAGTTCCTGGATGGTTCTTGGAGGGGTGTTGCGAGTTGCAATTGCCCTCCCCAGAGCACCCCAGACATGCTCTGTAGGGTTGAGGTCTGGAGACCTGGCTGGCCAATCCATCCCACGAACATCCTCTCTCTCAAGAAATTCGTCGACCAGAAGAGCTCTATGTGGCCTCATATTATCGTCCTGTAAGATGAACTCGGGGCCCACTGTACCCCTGAAAAGGTAAACATAGGGTTCCAAGACCTCATCCCTATACCTCACACCAGTCACAGAGCCTTTGTCAAAGACGTGGAGAGGTGTGCGGCCATCCAACATGATGGGTGCCCAGACCATTACACCGCCACTGCCATAATTGTTGATTTCGAGGACATTGGAGGGTGGGTAGCGGGTTCCTGGCTCTGTCCATATGAAAGTACGACGAGAATCGGTGTTTAGGCTAAAACGGGACTCGTCGGTGAACAGAACGGTCGCCCATTACTCCAATCACTATGCTGCCTGCACGATGCTAATCGGATTCTCCTAGCCGTAGATGTGATTGAGACGCAAACAGCCCGTCTTCTGGCAAACAACCCAATCTCATGCAGTCTTTTGGAAACAGTCACCCTTGCTACACGAGTTCCTGTGGCTTCATACAGGTCTCAAGAGAGCTGAGAAGCTACAGCCCCTCTGTTACGCCTCGCTAAAATGGACAAATAGCGATCTTCTTTGGCCATCGTGTCTCTTGGATGACCTTGCCCAGGTTTTATCTCGATGGATCTAGTATCCTGGAACTGTTTGCGTAGGTTACACATGAAGCTGGGCGTTAAATTAAACTCTCTCCATATCCGGACTTGTGATTAGCCTGCCTCTAGTCTCCCCACAATTTGCCACCTCACTCCATCATCTAAACGTTGCTGGTTACTCATTTTTACTGTTCCGATGTGAATTTAACCGATTGCTGCAAGATAACACCAAGAAATTCGCCGAGGTGTGCTAGCGAACACAATTCCTCTTACCCTCCACGTGCTTATAAAGCCTATTTTTCTGCTGGCTCCGCCTACACACACATGTACGCTTATGTATTTGCTGTGCAAAATTTGCAATTTTATCTAGAAGCAATGGTTTTTCCTTCAGTTCAGTTCTTTTCATGCAATTTGATAAAATATGCAAGTTCTCTTAATTTATTTCACCAGTGTATTATGCATGTTGTCATTTATGCTTGAAGAGGAATGATATTCTACTGGGAAATTGTCTTGGATTCTTTGGTTATATACTTTATGTATGTCATAACTGCATTGTTTTTAGTTAGAGCAGGTAAGAAATCTCAAATGTTTTCGTGCTTTTATGTACATTTCTTATTCTGCAAAAGCATTTATCCTGTGTTTGATTTCTGGCAAATGGGTTGCAGATATGGTTTTTTTTTTATTTTATTTCATTTATTTATTTATTTATTTTCGGCATGCATAATATGAATCAGATCCAGTTTTCCATAAAAATTCCTCTGCAAAGATATCCCTTTCAAGGCAGAAATTCTTTGTTTACTTTGTAGCCTTAAATTGACTGATTAACCAATGCCTTTCAAGGCACATATTCTTTGTTTACTTAACATTAATTTAAATGGTTAACCAATTCAAACTCAGAGAAATTTAAGAAATAAAATACAATATCTGTTTTAGTGTTTTCTATTTCATGCATTTAATTATTTTACATCACTATTTGCTTCCATAAATCAAGTTTCTTCTCTTAACATTCTTATTGATCTCTGAATCACTTTACTGTTGAAAATTATTTTTGGCATTATTTACCTGAAAGGAAATATTTTTGTGCATTATTATATGTAAAAGATTTTATGCATTGATAAATAATATGAATTAATAATTGAATAACATGACATAAAATTGTTTTCTAAGTTTTAAAATGACTGCTAATTATTATATTTCATTAAACTAATTATTATTTAAATTCCATTAATTATTCATATTTAAATAAATTTTATCCTTTACTTGGTGCTGAAGAAAATCTTGAAAAAATAATATTTATACACAAATATTATTCTTTCAATTAGCTGTTGTTTTTTAATGCTGTATGATCATTCTGGATCACCTGTTTATGAATGTTATTTATGTGGATTATGTTGCACTAGTAAATCCATACTTGACAGTTTGAAAATCTTATTATTCGGAGATGTAATTATTCTATGAAAGAACCAAGCATCAGTGTTAGATTTCAATTTTTTTGCATATATTTGTGAATTTTTTTAATGCTGTACTTTAGCATTTTCTTGATTAAAGTGTGTATTTTAATACATTAAATTTCATGCATTTCTTGCTTTATGTAAAAATTGTAATGCTTTTTAATTCTCTTATTTTTTTTAAAATTTAAACTTTGTAATTTACTGTTGTATTTCTCTTTAGAAAGTAATCAATATTTTACATAATTTCTAGTTTGATTTTTCAATAATTACAAACAGTATTTAAACATTAGAAATTGTTTTGGTTTTCCAGAAAAAATGCTTGATATTTATAACTGATAATTAAACAAAGTAAACACTCTAACAGTTACTATAATTTTTTAAAAGCAAAAAGTGCAGAAAATAATACTTCAGCTATCACCAGAGCAACTGTAAGTGACTTTTGAGTTACCAAAGATAATTTTGTAACTCATGAGAAACACTAGTATGCATAAAAATTTTGAATCAGTGGTTAAAAATCAGTTCTGTTAATTTGCACCTCTAAGAGTGTGATTCCGCTTTCAACAATGTAGGATTCTTATTTAGTGGGATAATAATGAAATCATTTAATTTTTTAATAAATATTATTCTGGATCATGCAGTATAATTTGTATTGTTGCAAGCAGATGTTAGAAATTTTTATGATGTCTGTGTAATATAAATAATTTTACAATTAAATTTTGCTTGACAAAACTTCAACTTTTGTTATTTTAAGCATTAAAAATATGTGTCAAGTGGATATGCATGCAGATATTCAGAAAAGTTTATTCAAGAAACTGTTCTCATTGAAAAAATAGACCTGCAATTCTTTAAGGCTAAAGCTTAGCCTGAAATAATTCCTTCTGTTAATTTGAATAACTTTTTTATGGGTAACATCATGCTTAAATTGTTGGATATTCTTCCTATGGATTTTCCAACCTGAAATTTACAGGAATTTTTTTTTAATATACTTGTGTAGAAATGATGAGAAGTACACTATTCAAGATTTCAAAGAAATGAAATAAAATTACTGAATTCATGCCGAAATATTTAAAAAATTTTTAATGCTTAATTTCATCACCCCTCTGACATTTCATTCATTTTGTCGTGTTATTCTGTTGAAATTTAATTTTGTAATGTTTATTAATACTTGAATTATGTTAATAACATGCCTGTCATATAACCAGTAATTTATGTTTTTTTAATGAGCTTAAAGCTAGCTTTCTTGATTATTTCCCATCTTTTGTTGTTTTTATATATGCAATATACCCAGAAGTTTGTTTGGAGCTTTGATTTTGTAAATGTATTTTCTGAAAAATTGTTAATTTTACTTTTGTATCATATTGTAATTGCAAATAGTAAATTTTGAAGAATATTGTATTATTTGTGTGAAAGCATTATATTACCTCTCTTATCAGTTGAAAATGGGAAGCGTGTGGATGTATTTTTCTAATCCATAAGCATTGTTAACTGAAATATGAGGTATAATATTGTTTTGTTTGAAATCTAATTTATTGTTTATTTTGATTTTAAGACTGTAAATCATAAGCTTTTATTTCAAAGAAATGATCTGCAATCTAATTTATTGTCGGTTTAGATTTTAAAGCCATATTTGTGCAGCAGTGAAAATTTTTCTACTGTTTAATTTCAAAGCAATAGTTGCTGTCTTATAATATCTAGAGAGTGATTTGTGTTTGATTATGCTTTGAAAAATTACGTGATAAATTTTTTCATTGATAAAATGTGGCAGTCTGGCAAAGATAAAATATTTTTAGTTTTATGTATGCACTGTGGGATAATAAATATAAAATGTTTCATGAATTTTAACCCTGTAGCCAGCTAAGCATTTTGGATCAGTTTTATAGTGAGCTGTTATTTGCACTGTGTTTATTGACTTAATTTATGTTATCACTTAGTATACTTTTTGTTTAATAATCTTTAGTTCATTTTAATGATATATAATTTATTAAAGAAAATAAAAGAGTAAACTATTTTAAATATTAGGATAATATAGTCAATGTGGCAACGAATATCATGGCTGGATAAAATGGTCAAAGTTGCTCAGGGAATAGAAAGGCAATGCTTGTCATCATGTGTATTAATTCAAAAGGAGATTTTGGTTAATTTTTCAGACAGCTGATTTATTTGGAAACATGACTCTTATTCAGACTTGGGATACTATAAACTACACACTAAACCATGGATCTGTAATAGGATTTTGACATTTATTTTTTATTATTTCAGTACTAAAGTCCATAAGCAATCATTGAAGATTTTTCAGAAATCATTTTAGAGAAAAGAGCAGATTTTCTTATGAAAAAAATCTGGCCAAAGGGGTGGGAGTTATTATGAGTAAATTTGTTCTTGTCTATTTTCAGAACTCGCAGTTTTTTAGAATTGTATTTTATCATCACGTTTTGTCAAATCTGAAACTGCCTCTACACAGAGAGGAATGGAATTTTGCTCTGCTGTTTTTTGTCAGTAGTGTTATCAGAATTATTTTCTTTTAACCATTATGCCATCTCAACAGAGCTAGATTTTAACCATTAAGCAAAATAAGCATGCACTTTGGACATCAAGAACAGGAGGCTCCACAAAAAAGTGCTTAGGAACTCGTGAACGAGGGCAGCACAAAAATTTTGCATTGCGAGTTTTACCATGGAATGTATCCTGCAGCTAAACCCAGACTGAAAGATAAAGAAATTTTAAAAAAAACTGACAAAAATAAATGTGAGAGCATCTAAAGTGCTTAGACCTCTAAAAGTCAGTATGGCCCTGCACCTGAAGGTGCTTAGTAGACACTGTCTGCATATCATTTGGGCTCCATTTGAAATCTCTGGCAAGACATGAATGTTGTGTGTGTGTAGTGTCTTTGCAAAGTGGGAGTAATTTAATATCTAACTACTCATGTCTGTCGACAAGCTGAGATATCATTTTATGCTTCTCTCACTTGTAATATTAATATTAGAGATGTTATAGACTGAACAGTGAAAAACTTTACATCATCTTTACATCAACTTTACATCTTTACATCAACTTTACATCTGACAAAATTCTCACAAAATTTTGCATTTTATTAGGCAGGTTGAATAGCCACATTAGCCTGTAAGAGATTTTAATCACATATGAAACATTTTATATAACAATTAAATAATTTATAATTTTATTTAACATTTATTTTATAGTAATAACAATTTTTATTTAACAGTTAGTGAATAACTCATTTTCCATGGGATGAGCAAAATAAATGGGAGAATTTGAATAGCTGATGATGAAAACTGCCAAAATATGGTTTCTGTAAGAACAGAAATTTTAGAAGCTGTATCCATCTGATCAAGAAGGTTTGAGCTGTATATTTAGAAGGCTAAGCTAAAATGAAGAGGCAATTTTATTTGACTACTTTTAAACATGTTTAACTTTATTTTGTCCTCCTTACCAGACCTTGTCAATTTTAATTTATTAATATTTTTTATCTGTATACTTTATTTTTTTTAATGTTTGTTATTTGTTTCATTTATTATATTTTATTATCTTTATTATTTTGTTTATTACTCCTGCGATAGGGCTGCAGCACTTCTGAGTTTAGAAACTTAACCGTCTTGACCATTCTATGAAAATAAATATGTTAGGTTCTCTAATTGCTCGTATTTGTATATCTAAATCTGCTTTTGGTTTTCACCAGGTTTCATGTATTGCTGTAATTGTTCATGATTGTTTGCTTCATTTTCTAGCATACATATGCTGATAGAAATTGTTGTAGATTGATACTTGCAAACCTTCAAGATTTTCACCCTGTTTTTGTTGCCAGGGCATCCACATTTTAGCTAGTATAGATTTTAGCTACACTCTCATTGCTTTACTTCTGACACATTTCATCATTCTACTGCTTGCATGAAAACTTTCCTGATGTCAGCCTCTGCCGATGTGTAATGCCCTGTTCCTTTCCAGACTAATGAAGTCTAAACATTATAGTAAATTATTTTTGTCTTTACTGATAGTAATTGTTCTTTAGTTTAGACATCGGCAACCTCTTTTGGCTGCAGGTCAAAATAAGCCAAAATATGGGTATTAGAAGTCGTTTCAGGTCAGTGACATTTTCATTTTAAAGCAGTCTTTTTTGGTGAATAATGAGATAAATTTTATTGAGAAAATATTTAAAGGAGACTTTAAACATAAAACTTATAATTCTAATTATTATAAAAAATGAGTGAACTTCATTTTCCTCTTTGATATTAATGGCTCCTCTGATGTTGAACTTGTGTCATTAATTTAGTCAAGTCTGACTACAGTTAAGTCTGTACTGTAACTAACTGTAAGTGACTTACAGTTAGTCTTAAGCTGAATAGAAGCATCTAAAATTTCATTACTTAAGCTGCTCCTGCTTACTTAAAATGAATTTCATGTGTGAAAATATTTGTTTGCCTTTGAAGTGCATTGCATAATATTTAAAATATTATTAATGTGCTGTAAAGAACAAACTTCTTTAAATAATTTTATTGACGAGAAAACAACTTATAAACGCTACACCTTTATAAGTTGAATCGAATGCTGAAACGAATTTTTTTTGCTACTGAATTTATTCCTGTGCTACTGAACAAGTGCTGTAACTTAGAATGAACTGAGAGAACTAAGATAAGGACATTAATGTTGCCAGATGTCTATCTAGGAATTTCGAATCAGTGATACCAAACTTATAGATTTCTCCTTGAAATTATGTTACAATTTTAATTTTTTTAAACTAAAAATGCATGTTCGTTGCTGCAACTCTGTAATCAAACAAAAATGTTACTGTTATTATTTACTTTCAGTTTATTTTTATATGTATTTTTCAAGTGTTCTATTCTTATTGATGTTTTATAATTTATTTTTTATATATTATACTTTATTTTTGGAACTCAGGTGGGTCACTTGAAATTATGAAATGGATCACAGTGTGGCCTACGGGTCATTGAATGCTGAAGCCTACTTTAGTTACTTATTCTTTGTTTAATTTATTTAATTTGTGTGTAATTAGTTGTAAATGGTATTTTTAGTAAAATAATTATTCTTAATTTAAACTAGTCTCTCACCATTGGTAAACTGTATTTTTAATACAGTTACTGTACTTAGTTAGCTTATTTTGAAAAACTTACTTGCATGCTAACATTTAAGTCAAATAAAACTTTTACTTGCCCATTGTTTATTCTAAATTTATTGTTTTCTTAGTCTCCTTTTTATTGGGTGGGGAGCTTTGTTTTATCATATTCTGAATTGTTTCTTCTATGAAATTCGATTTACTGTCATTGGTAAAATATGTGTCAATTAACTGAGGCTATGTCTTAATTATTAAACTGGGAAATACTATCATTTACATATAATAATCACTAATGCAAATTTGGGAATTCAAGATTTATAAACTTCATTTGTCTTGTAGAGAATCGACTTGTATTTGCTTGTTGGAGTTGTTATTGACAGCATTTTCAGCCAAAGCTAGTGCTGGCAAATTGAAATCTCCAAATTTTTTATATTGTCTTGGTATAACTTTTATAGAGCATTTTTTCTCCTCCTGCTGTTTAAAATTTTTTGCTATGTGAGTGTTAGATGTTAATTTTTATGGTTTTACCTTTCATATAATATAAATTTAAACCAATTTTGAAAGCTCTTTTCTAAATAATGCTCTCATTTGCTTTGCCTTCGTTAACCTGCTCTGTAAATACACCTTAAACCTAATATGTAAAATTAAAATTTTTCTTCTATATATACATCAAAAGCTTAATTTTTAAAAATTAGAAAAAAAAAAGATTATACAATCCTGGAATTTATTTTTATTTTTTTTTTAATTTAAAATAAAGAAAACTTTAGAGAAAGTATTGAATTTTAGAATGAAATATTATGCCAGTGAAAAACAATTTTTTTAATTATGAAAATGCATATTAATTATTCATATTTTAATTTTCAAATCTACTCATTAAGGGGTAGTAATTTAAAACATTAAAACCTGAACAATTAAGGAGTACTGAAATCGTGTTTCATTCCACTTTTTGAGCAAAAAGAAAATGTAAAATAAAGCACAGTAAAATTGTAAACAAAAATATTTATACCCATTCTGAAGGAGTCAAAAGGTTACCTCCGATGTGAATACAGTCAGTGGAAACTTAAAAACAAATATTACAAAACAGTTGAACAATTCAAAAAGCAAAATAGAAAAAATAAAAAAATAATAGATAAAAATAACACGTCAGTGTGCAAAAAGAACAGAATGGCTAGTTTAACCATAATTTTTTTTTTTAAACTTATAAAAATTTAGGATTTCCAAAAGGAAGAACCTTTACCCCAAGTTTCTTGCTTTTGGCAACCCTAATTTTCACTACCAGTACGATAAACTTGCTTCTGAGAACTCTATGGTCTTCTATTTTACTGTCAAATTTCTCACCTGTGCCAATTTTTGGCAACCTTGACATAAATTAATTGTTATAAGTGCTTTGTCTATGTTGCCTCTTCAGTTTGAATGCCTGAATAGCTGCGCTATTTTTCTCTATAGGTTCCAGATTTTACATCACATTAGTTTCTTCAGAAATTCTGTAAGTTTTTCCTTTTGTTAAAACTTTTTGGGGAATATACCAACCCTTTACTTTTTTAGAGTGCCAATTAAAGTGTCATTTAAAAGTTTTTGCTATATTTTAAATAAAGTAATACAGGGTAAACTTTTTGGGGAATATACCAACCCTTTACTTTTTTAGAGTGCCAATTAAAGTGTCATTTAAAAGTTTTTGCTATATTTTAAATAAAGTAATACAGGGTTCGTACGGTCCTTAAGAGTCCTTAAAAGTCCTTAGGTTTTTTGGAATCGATTTTTGGTCCTTAAAAGTCCTTAGGTATTTTGGAATCGATTTTTGGTCCTTAAAAGTCCTTAATTTCGACCAAATGCGGCAGGCGGTCCTTAATTTTAATCATCTGAAATTTCTGTCTGTTTTCATCACTGCCATTTTGAATGTGATTTAGCATTTTGGACAAATAATTTTAGCGATTCATTGACAAATATAGTTATCTTTTGAGTGGGTGAATAGGTTCATGGATTATAATTTGTTCCTATTTCTAATGTAAATGGTGGAATACTCACGTTTATGAGCAGAAGGTGAAACATAAGCATTTCGAAATTCTTTCATTTTTCCTAATGAAGAGCTCTTAAACAACTTTTTGCTTTTGGGATTGTGAATTCTTTATTAAATCGTTCCAAATTTGGGGAGTTATCAACATTTTGGTGATTTTAAGATAAGTTTCTATAGAAAACTTTTAATTTGGAAATTTTCCGACGATATTTTTTTAAAGCATTATAACACTAATCAATTTCATTAAAATAATGCCAATATATTGAAACTGTATTCAAGGAGTAACATGAAAATGAAGCATTTTTATTTTTCGGGCTCATATTATAAAGTGGCATTACTTTCCATTTTGGCGACTTATTATGCAGCATTCAAAATCTGAAAAATAAGCAAGGTAATAAATGCTTAAATTGAACCTTAGCACAATTCTTAGCAAAAGCAAACTAGTTATGACGGTAAGAGTTTCTTTTCTTTTTTTTTTTTTTTCTTTTTGGATTCGTCTCAACATGCATCAGTTTTCTGTATAAAATTAATGTTACATTTTTTCTAAGGTGTTTTTAAATAATAGGTTTATTTAAACCTTTATCTGACTGTGTAGTTACTCTCAGGCATAGCTATAATTTGTTTCACGTCTATCAGGGGTTTGGGACTATTTAATTTTTATCAGATGAAGTAAAACCTCATAGGACCTCGAGGGATTGATAAGTTAGCAGATGAAACAAGCAAAAAATAGTGGAAATATTGGTTTGCTTATTGAAACACATTTCTTATAGTTAGAAAATCGTTTAAAGAGAAGGAAATTGATATAAATTAGACAGAATGCCTGGAAAAGTTTCAAATTAAAAAGATGCGCAATTATTTTGTTAAGTATTGTTGCTACAAAATTTTTAATGTGTAGTTAATATCGTTTAAGAATTAATGCCATAAATTATATGTATTGTAAACTGTGACATGTTAATTGATTGTGATTTTAAGTGTGCTTTTTTAAGAAATATTTTTAAAAAATAAATTTAATAGTGGCCATGTAAATCTATAATGACTAAGGGTATCTAACTAGCTAATTTAATTATTTATAACTAACTGGTCACCCTTAAAAGTTATCTGCATATCAAAGTAATTTATTGAATTTCATTAATCTACCCACGATCACAAGATACAGCACAAAAATTTTAAAAATTAATGTAAAACTAAAGTCTTTGCATTTTGTGAAACTTATAATACAAAACAACTTATCACCTCTTGTGCTTTAGTGGCTAATTGGAACCTTAAACTATATTAACTGAGTTATAACCCTAAGTTATGACACTAACTGCATCAGACAGATACAGCACAACTAACTTTCAAAACTTGCTAACTGTGCCTACATCAGGCTTTCAGGTTTGTTCTGATTAGCAGGTCTCTTTCTAGGCAAGCAGAAGTGGTGGCAACAGCCAGTCTTCTGTAACGAATCATGCTGATTTTACTTCTCATTTTAACCTATGCCGTTTGACATAAAATCTACCTGTTATTTAGTAAACCTCTAAACTGAGCTAGTATGTGACAAAATGAGATATTAAAAAAAATCACCATAAAGCTAACTGTGGGTAAAACGTAAATAAAATGTCACTAATTCTTCTTTCAAACATGTCCAACTACTGTAAGGGTAAAATATTTAATGCTACCTGATAAATTTTATAAAGTTGATTTTATTCTCAAATTAGTTTTATAATTATGTTTATTAAACTACGTTTAATAATAAGGCTTCTTGTGGATCTATTTTATAAGCTTTAGGATGGTATCACAAAAGTGAAGTTCAAGTATAGCTAGTATCTTTAATTGTATTTATTCAGTTCCCATGGGTCCTTAATTTTTGTCATTTATGATCCTTAAAAGTCCTTAAAAATACTTAATTTCCATGTGCAGAAATGTGTACGAACCCTGTAATAGTTTTAAGGTATTCTTAGCCTAGTTGGCAAACTTTGTTACATGAAAAATTTTTGTAAGTTTAAATTTAACAGTAAAATTGGCCATTGTATTCTTTTTGCACACTGACATGATATTTTTAATCTAGAATTTTATTATTTTTCCATTTTTTAGTTGTTCAAGTTGTTGCATAATTTAATATTTTTTTTGTAATTTTTGGTTTTTAGTTTTCGAGCACTGAATTCTCATCGGGGTAAGCTTTTGTCTGTTTGAAAGTGGGTGTAAATATTTTTGTCTGGAACTTTGTGTTTTGTTGTATATTTTGATTTTGCTCAAAAAGTGGAAGGAACACCAGTTCAGTACTCATTAATTTATTCATATTTTAATGTTTTAAATTATTGCCTCTTGATGAGTTGATGTGAAACATTAAAATATGTATAAATAATATGCACAATTAAAAAAAAATTCAGTTTATTCTTAACTTTCAGTTTGCATAATGCTTCATTCTGTAATTTAATAGTTTTTGTAAAGTTTCCTTTATTTTAAATTTCAAATTTTAAAAAAAAATCCAGTATAGTATAATCTTTTCTTCTTTCTAAAATTTAAAAATTAATTTTTGTTAAATTAAATCTTAAGCAGATTAGTGCTTGATTTTTAAATTTCTTTAAATCCCTTTTAGAAATTTATTCTTTACTATTAAATATATATGTGTGTGTGTGTGTGTGCACACGTTATTTTCTTTCTGCGAAACAAAGTAATGAAAGATTATTTTAAAAAATCATTGGAATTTCAAAAATCATTTGCAATTTAAGGTTTTAGACTTTGCATTTCTTATTTAATGGAATGAAACTTTTGTGAATGATATTCATGTCTATATATTTACCAATGCATATATTGACTTAAATATCTGTCATGTGTATTCTAAATGGAATTTTGTTTTGTTCTTTGGGGATACTGCTGTAGTATTTTTTCAAAGCCGTTACCATTGTTTGGCATTTTGTGGTGCTTATTTTGTAAGACTATTGGAACAAAAAATATTGAATTAAAATAAATTTATAACACTTAATTTTATTTGCTATATAGTAGGCTATTCTGCATATTTTATGTATAGTTTAATTCTGTGTGAAGAATTATAAGTGTGCTTATTCTTTTTAGGTAATAGGAAGAATTTGTAGGCAATTTAGAAATTAATTGGTTTGACAATTCAGGCCAAGAACCTCATCCCAAAATTATGTTTGTGTGATTATATAAATTTATGTGAGCAACAGGATTTAGAGCTTTGTGCAAGTGATGCCAAAAATGAAAATCAAATCTGGCTATTATTTGTTAATGATATATAAATAAATACAACCACAAAAATTTTATTAACTTGCTGACGGATGGGCAAGTACTGTTCATGTTTGCTGACTAAATGTGTGACACCTAAAATGCATTTAAACATTCAGAATTAGAGGCATATTTGTGAATAATTTGATAAAAGTATAGAAATAAACTTTTCTTAAGATGACTGTGCTGCCAAAGATTAATTACATATGTTTATGTGGAAAGAGTAAGCCAAAGTAAGGTATCATATTTAAATTTTATATGGCAAAACTATGTATGCTAAAAATAAATCCAACTCTGGATATTATTTTCTGTGTTGAATAAATAGATACAACCGATAGTCAAAAAGTTAAAATTCCTTTGAATTTTAACTTTTTGAAGGATATGGAAATATATTGTTCATGTGTATTGTTTAAATTTGTTGTACCTAAAATACATTTTCCAAAATGAGTATTTCATGTTGTATTTGCACATAGTTTAATGAAAAAGTAGAAATTTTTTCCTGAAATGACTATGCTGCTAGATATTCATTACATAAAAAAGAGCTAAAAATTTAAGTATCATAATAATTTAAATATACTGAAAATTAAGTATTAATTTTATGTGGTATTGTATATTTCCTAAAAATTTCGTGGGAACATTATTAAGATGTAAGTGTTCCTCAGTTTATTTTGGTGATTCATTCAGTTTTACAAAGCACAAGTGGGTTTATTAATGGTCTGGGACTATGAGCAAATTTATGTTTTGAACTTGAATATTTTTTTAACATGTAGAATGATATGGTGGCAACACATAAATTTAAGAAAACTTTGTTATTCTATAAAATCTAAGTAATATCCAATATGAATTGAAAGTTGAGTTTTCAGAGATTCAAATGACATTAGAAGAGTCATCCTTTCCTTTTACTAGTGGTTTATATAACATGCAAGTAGTGGTTTATATACCATGCATGTAAATTTCTTCGTTGTTTGCAAATTTGTCATTTAAGAGTGTGCCACTTTTATTATGCTAAATGACAGAACCTGATACTGTTCCCTGCAGAATTATTTTCAGTAACTGAAGCAGGGAAATATTGCATGGTTATACAGTTTGGCATCTTAATCAGATGTAAGAAAATTAAAAGTGGTTGTACGGAAGATAGATGCTGACTCATGTAAAAGTTTTACAAACTTTTTCCATTTATATTTAATTAGTTGGAAGACATGGAGCAAGATTTGACACAATTGTTCCTGTTATTCTAAATATAAAAAATAAATAAATAAAGTGCATATTTCCAGTTCTATAAAGTTGACACTCTTCCAAAGCCAATAAAGCAGGTTAATAGTTTAATAATATTTGTTATCATAATTGTAACAGAGAGTCATGATTAAACTAATTACTTAAAGAATAAATGATTAGGTAATGCTGAAGTTTTACTGCAATTTAATTGAGTTCATTTTTTAATGAGGCAGAGGGATGAAAATAATGTCAAGCTTTTAATCTTAAGCTTAAATTTACATTTTAAAGAAAACTGTCCATGTAAGGAGGGAAATGTCTTCAAATTTACACATAGAGCATTTGTTAACACAAGGTACTTAATTTGTTTAGAGAGAGATGTTTTACAATGGTAATCTTTGTTATGAAAATTATCAGATTAGTGTGAAATGAAACTCAGATGGAGAAACTGAATTGAGTCTGCATTATTTCAAAAGAATTAAACAACATGATATGTAGTATGTAATTAATTGGAAATACAGATTTTGAACATTATTTCCCTACGATATTTTGTATGCATGTTCAGAATTATGTAAAAACTGTAATGATTCCATTCCATAACTGTTAATTATTACTATTAGAAAATGTTGAAAATTTCAAGATATTTAAAGCTAAATTTTTTATATTATTTTTGTAACTATATGTACTTTTGTTTGATTGTAAATACTAAAAGATGATGAAATAAATTAGTAGAAAATGAAACTCAGATGGAGAAACTGAATTGAGTCTGCATTATTTCAAAAGAATTAAATAACTGAAAATAAGAAATAGATAGAAGAAAATTGTTGAAATAAAAAAATATATAAAAGACAGTTTTTAAGTTGCTTTACATAAACTATTTTTCAGATATTTAACTTCTGAAGACAGTAGTATGTTGAAATTAAATTTAATGGATAAATTTATGATACCGTGTTTGGATAAATTTTTCTTAACAAAAAAGCATACAAATGCATTCTGTAAAACTCAAGCTAACCAAAATTGGCTCTTTTTTTTAATTTTTGTTTATATATTTAAAAAAATAAAACATTGTTACAAACTAAACTGATTCTTTTTTACTGTACACATTTATTGCATTCGATATCTTTTTATATTGATATGTAGTATGTATTTAATTTACTATTACATGTAACTAATGGGCTGAAATTAATATTCTTATGAAATTTAGAACCATGTTATCTTTTGAATACAATTTCATTTGCATCTACAGGATGATTATTTTTAATGTGCAAAATTTATTGCTTGGCTTATTTATAAGTTTTCTTCATTAGTTATTATTTTGATTTGTTAAGAAAAATGGAAATGTCACCTAAATTGTACAGAATAAAATGTGTGCAGTCTTTTTACATCAGTACCTCTTTTTTAATGTCTTTTATTTAAGCTCCAGACCACAATTATGCATCTTTCGTATCAGAACAAGAAGACTCTTTAACTTTTTACAACAGAGGCATAATTTTTGGTATTATATGATGATTATCAGCTCACCAGTGACTGAGCGGTAAAATTGCTGAACACTAGTAGTTCTGACCTGGCTTAGATTCCAGGTGAATGGGTTGGTTGCATGGCCGTTTTCATGGTTTTCTGTATATTTAACATGTATAATGAGCTCGTTTTCCATAGAAAGTCGTCCATGAAACCCTAGTGTGCTTTGCTATGATCGACTAAACCAAACCAAACCAAGTCTAATATCATTATCTTAACAAAGGAAATGCAGATTATGAACATAGTTTTTCTATAATATTTTGTACATAAAAAGTTGTGTTTAATAGTTAGAAATTTTAATTGTATTGAAGGTATAATATTAATTAAATGGCAAAAGATGTGGGAAATTTAAACGAATTTAAATCTGTTTGCAATTTTTTTATTATTCTGATTTTAGATAAATCAAATTTTGTTTTTACTGAAATTATTAATTAGCAATATTTTAGTTACAAGCCTGAAAGTTTAAAGATTGCTGAAGAGTTCATCTGCATTCTATTTTTGAATACACTAGAATAAAATAGTTTTTCTCCACTGTATCTTAAAATTGGATGCAGATAAATGAAAGCTTTATGCAATTTTTTTTCTATTTTCAAACAGCTGATTATGAAATCCTCAGTCTTACTAAATAATGTAGAATATAGGGAGTCACGTAATAGTAAATTCTCTGTATATATGTTTTAGTACAACAATTGAAAAAGATAGGAAAGTCTAAGCTTGGATTATCTTAGTAGTATTGAATTAAAAACTGAAATTTAACTTTCATACAATTTTTCAACATTAATAGATTTTTGCTAGTTACTATTGTGCCTTCTTTCACTTTCAAGGGTCTTTACACTGAAATAATTAGTCTTTTTTGTCAGTTGTTATATTTTTAATAAATCATTTTAATATTAATAAAGGAGCTTATTAATATTAAATCAACATGTTACTAGCTTTAAATTTTAAAGAGCATTGAGGAAGTATGTTTAAGTTTTTAGATATTATTGAGATCTCACAAATTAATCTTCCAGAATTAAAGAAGTTAAACTGGATTTAAAGAACAAGACATTAAATATCTCTCACATTTGTAAGATTCGTGTGTAAAAGGTAAAAATAAAATCAAAATGTGAGGAATGGATAGCTAATCACTTTTGTATTGAATTTGAACTCTCAAGTGAATTAAGATCTGCATTGTATAGGTAAAATCTCAAAATTCAAATTCCAAAGAATTCTCGAATCTGATCTAAACTCTGTGATCTTAGTTATATATCATTAATTTAGATTTTTAGTTGTGCAACTTCAAACTTTCAGCTTTTACTGGAGAAAAACACAGTAGAGAGTGACTATAGTAGTCCTTTTTATAGAAATAAAGTTTTTTTTTTTTTTTGAATAGGAGTACCACTTTTTATTCTTGAATTCATCTTGTTTCATAAAAAGTATGATTATATTTAATTTGAATTGTAAAAATTGTAGCATGAAACGTAAACATAAAAAGCAAACCTCCCCCCAAAAAGGAGAAAACATTTGTTGATCTAAACTTGAATCTTTTTGCTCTGTCTGGAATATATGAATGAACTCGTGTTCTTTGACTATTTTATGGCTTTGAATGTGCTGCATCAAAGTTTTGAGTATAGGGAAAGTTGGTTTATTTGTAACATTAAAACTTAAATTTTTTTAATCAGCCCAAATTATATTTATAAGTTCTTTGTACCGTAGTATATTAAAAACATACAAAATTATTTACATATTTATTGCAATAGCACTGACATCAAAGTGCTTGCTGTTATATTAATACATATTTGTAAAATTAGCATAATAATATATGGGTCATTCTCCAGAAAGTGCTAAAATATATGTTACATTGATGTTTTTTGTTTCCCCACAACAGAAGTTAAACATTTGTGTTCTCAGGGAAATGCTTTTATGCCCCCAGAATTTCTTCACATAAGTAATAAAATTTGGCAAAATAATATCTTGAACAAAAAAGTTCATACACTATGACAGGTCATCTGCAGGGATTGTTACCACCTCGGTTTTTATTGTTTTATGAGCATTGTAATTTAAAGTTTACTGGCTGCATTGATTCATTTTTTAGGTATCAAATACATACAATGTTATATATGGGTATAAAACTAATGTAAGTAGTAATTTCAATACAGTTAATGAAAGAACTGTTGTTACAACATTGTACATCATGTCCATGGTCAGCAGTTAATAATTATTTAATAGCCCTCCAGGTGATTCTACAAGTCAACTCTAATATTGGAAAGAAGCCTATGATAGCCATCATGGATGTCATTAACTTTATTGTGCTTCATTTCTTATTAAGCCAATCATATATATACTATCATATGTGGAATAGTTGTCGCTGTAAAGATCATACCTTCATTATCCGTGATCAAAGGAAAACCAGGTGAGAATAATGTAATAATTATTTATAATTATTAACATATAGTATTGGTTGTGAACATTTTAATTTTGTAACATTTCTGTTTGTAACTCCAAGTTGCATGCTATAATAATAAAAGAAAAAAAAAGTTCTGTGGAAAAAGTATGTCCGTGGACAAAACATCTAACAACAACCATGATAAAAATCAAAACTCATAGTTTACATAATTCTGAAACTAAAAAAACGCTTAAACTATCAGTTAACTTGAAATTAAAAAAACGCTTAAACTATCAGTTAACTTGAAATTAAAAAAGTGTTCTTGGGAAACCTAGCACATAATGTATAGTGTACTGGGTGATATTTAACCATATTAAATACATTCATATTTAATTAGATGTATCTTGTTTTCACTTCATAAAAATTATATTGTCCTGACAAAATAAAATTAAATAAATGCTTTTTTAAGACTTTAAATGTTGCATAATATACTAAACTGCTGCTGGCAATTTGTTACACATTTGTTTAGAAAAACATAAGCAAACAAAATATTCCAGTAACAGTTAATGAAAAAAAAAAACTGAGGCTCATTGCTACCTTTGTTAAGCAGTTTTCTATAGGCATTTAATTAGAAATTAAACTGTTAAGCATTTCTAACTGTTGTTTTAATAATCATTAATAATCTCAGTATTCTCAAGACTTTATACAATAAGATTTATTAGTAACATTAAGTTGTTAATGTTTTCAGTTAGCCATTTTTTTTTCTAGTTCATATAAAATAAACCTTTCCCATTTGTTATTCACTATATAATACTATTTATGACATTATATAATGTAATTTATGGCTGATAAAAAAGGAGCATGTTTCCATTTTGTAAATTTCTTAAATATTAGTTTTAGATTAATTTAATAAATGACCAAATCATTATTACAGTTTTGGTTTTCAATACTATTTGACAAATGTCATATGTTTCATAGACTAATTCAGTCTTCCGAGTTAAGTTTAATTGCTAGTAAAAAACATCTTATTTAGAAACTGTTGCTATGTATTAATATGTAATTAATTTATGCAAGCTGATAACATTTTTATTTACACACAGTTTTAAAAATTAATAATTTAGTTAGTAAATGCATGTGATCTTATCAAGTATCATAATCACAAGTTGATAAGTTCTGAGGTGTGAAAAATCTAAATTGCTAAGTAAACTCATTACGTTTTTTTCTTTCAATAGAAATTTTGCATTTTGTGAAGAATGACCCATATCTATATTTTTGCAAGCTAACAGCCATACAAAACATTATATGTAAACATTTCTGTCTTAAACAAAATGCAAAATCTGATCTGTGCCCTTCAGAAAATGTAATTCTGCTATATTCTTGTCTTTCATCTTACAGTTAGATGATACAGCAACTTATATAATAAATTGTGATACATTTTCGTATGGAATTAATTTCAGTTCCTTAAAAAATAAGTTTATAAAAATATTTTATAGTAGTAAGACTTATGTTTCTATCTGAATTTACTATTTTACATTTCTTAATCTATTTAGTAGTTGTAATACTTATATTTAATTTTTAGGAAGGGTGACATGGCAGTCCTGGCTGAAATTCGAAATTTTGTGATGGCTTACAATATAAAACAGACTCTAATAGCCGAGATGACTAAAATGAGTCAACCTTATGTTAGTCGGTTTTTTCGTGGTGATATTCAGGACATGCCCGATCGCACAAAAAATGTATTTTTCATGTGGTATTTAACCTGCAAAAATAATCCTTTAAAATTAGGTGAGTCATTTAAACTAAGTTATTATTTAAATAGTCTCCTGCAAATTTTTCATTTTGGTAGTTGTTAAATTATATGTTTAAAGGATTTGTATGCAGAGCTCAATTTTTAAAATTAGAAGTGCCAGAGTTTTATAGGAGGCTTTTGGAAAAGGTGAACAAATAGAAGTAATAAAATTTTAATTAATAATTAGATTCATAAATATTAATAAATTCAGAAACAAAATTAAGTGAAATTAATGGCAAACAGTTTAGAAACAAACTAAAATGTCAGAGCTAATCTTATTTGGAGTTTTAGTTGGAATTATAATTTCTCTTAAAAAATGAGATGTACCAGAATCATGCTTTGGTTGACTTTGGCTGAATTTAAACCCTGTGTATATGAAACTGAAAATTTTCCTGAAGAGTTGTGTAAATATTATGTTATAATATTATAAGTAATTGATGGCTGAATTTAAACCCTGTTTATATGAAACTGAAAATTTTCCTGAAGAGTTATGTAAATATTATGTTATAATATTATAAGTAATTGATTATTCATGTTTTATTTTTATGCTGATTATAATTTTGTTCAGTGAGTTATTCATTTAGTGGCTTGGTTTTCTCATTCACTGAATTTTGTTTGTCAGAAATGTGACTTCAAAGTGTTTAAAAAAGGAATAAGGTGGTTTATTGGAGGTATTGGAAATCTTTCTTTAGAATAATTATGAATGTTATGTAATGACTGGAAATAAGAGTAAATGAAAAGTCACATGTAGTTTTATTTTTTGTTTGATGTAGACATTTCTTTTTAAATTACTATTTTCTGTTTTAATTTTGAAGGCAATCATAGAATTAACCGTTCTGGTACAATTATACCGACTTTAATATTGTAACAAATTTTGTATGAATAAAAAATTTGAGTGAAATTGTAATTTTTTTTATATAATGTAACATGAAATGCTTAAGAGAGACGAAGCTGGGCGGAAAAATAAGATTACAGGGGCAAGTCATTAAAAATTGAATAAATGGCTATCTCGGTAAATTGGCGATGGTTTTGGAGACTAATTTTTATCCCTAAATTTGGCGAGATATCGTCAAGAGTCGCCAAACTTGGCGACATTTTGATCTGGCCCCTGTATAACTCTAATTGGTGTTGTGATTGAATAAATGTAATTGATCCCTATATGTAACTGTAACCGTAACCGTATCCGGCCTTCATATGTTTTCCAGTAATTTCAGGAAGTGGAAGGTACCAAGAGATTTCTCGGCGGCAGAGGAAGACTATATAAGACTGAAGAGTGCATCAGTTTCTCAGTTGTTAATTGAGAGCTGAATTTGGAGCATTGAGATATCAATGAGAGCTGTACCCTTTAGATGCACTTTGCATGGCGTTGTGTTTAAATTTCACAGTAGTTTCAAATGTAACTCCTGATTGTGCTCTGTAATACTAAGAAGAGCTGTACGAGTATTTTTGTGGAATGTTCCAGAACTGTTAAGTGTTTCTTTTAGTGAAATAATTTTATCAAGCTATCATCGGTTCTGTGAACATTCAATATATTATGAACCCATATACACACAATTTTTGGTGTCAAAAATTGGACTGAATGTTAGTAACAAGAGGAGGAGCAACTGGGCAGCAGCCTTTGCTGCATTCAAAGAGGAGATGAAACCAGGCCAAAAATCTGTTAAAGAAGAGATGAAAGTGAGTCAAGAATTGGTTAAAGAAAAGATGAAAGCAGGCCAAATGGAGATGAAATCGGGCTAAGAAAAGATGGAAGGGGCCTTCAGATCATTTCAAGAAAAGATGAACTCTTTAAGAAAAATTAGAATAGTAATCTACAATTAATAACTATACATCTTTTTTAATCTCAAATGAATCTGTTCCAACTTTATACCAATGTAACTTGGGAACTTCATGTGTTATCATAGGTTCCCTTGTGTTTTTATTCTGGTGTTCATTACATATAGGACATTTTGAAATTTTGTCTTCTATCTGCTTGTTCATACATGTCCAAAAAAACATCTCTAGCTTTTTTCTTACATTTTTCTATCCCATGTGACCCTCATGAATTAAATTTAGCATCGCCTTTTTGCATAGCTAAAGGGATAATTACTCTTCCTCCAGTCCCAAAATACTCTGACTTGAGGTTCCAGCTGTTGTTTCCTTTCTGACCAACCTCTCAGAATGTATCTCTTTAAACTCTGTAGTGTAACATCACATTCACTTTCTTCAATTTATAAATTTTATCATTAGATGCTGGAATCAGCATGCATATTTCTGTATCTTCATTATCTTTTTCTGTTGTAGTCATATATGCTCTACTTAAAGTGTCTGCTGTTAGTAAGTCTCCCCTTTTTGTATCATACATCTTAAGTCATATTTTTGTAAATTTAACAACACTCTTTGCAATCGTTGAGCTGCTTTAAAAAGAGATTTTCTTAGTTATGCTTTCTAATGGTCAATGGTCAGTTTCAATTGTAATACATTTGCCATATATATATATATTGATGAAATTTTGAGCAGCCGAAAGTAAAAGCTAAAAGTTCTTTTTCCATCTGAGCATAATTTTTCTGACTTTTCGTTAGAGCTCTGGAAGCATTAGCAATTGGTTGATTTTCTTGTAGGAAAACAGCACCTAATCCTTCAGAATGTGCATCTATTGAAAGAGTTACATCCTTATTGACATAATAGAATCTTAATATGGGTACTTTTACAACCAATTCTTTAAGTGTTTCGAAAGCTTTTGATGTTTTTCAGTCCAGTACTAGAGAACATTTTTACTGTCTTTTAATGGTTCATTAGTAGTAATTAATTTAGGAATAAATTTGGTTAAGTAATTAATCATTCCTAAGAATCTTTGTAGAGAAGCCACATCTTGTATCACATCATGTTGTAGCATTTTATCAATTGCTTCCATAGAAAAATTAGATCTTAATCCATTTTCACTTAATGCATGCCCTGTATAATTAATTCACATGATTAACTTTTATTTTACACTTAGGCTTACTGAACTTCAGATGATTTTCTCATGTTCTCTGGAGGGCTTTTTTAAATCATAGGCCATGTTCCTTTTCATTAGATCTCCCTATTAAGGTATCATTTGTAATGCATTCAACACCTTCTAGACCTATTACTTGGTTTAATTTTCTTTGGTAAATTTCTGGAGCTCAACATATGCCAAATGGTAATCTTTTAAATTTGTATTTGCCAAAAGGTGTATTGAATGTACACAAATTACTGCTTTCTTCATCAAGCTGGATTTGCCAAAAACCACTATTAGCATCTAAAACAGAAGCTATTTTTGTGTTTGGCATTCTAATGACAGCTTCGTCTATGGTTAACATAGGATGATGTCTCGTTTTATTGCTTTATTTAAATCTCTAACATCTAAACATATTCTTATTGTTAGGTTTGACAACAGTGATCATTAAATTTACCCATTTGGTTGGTTCTCTTACTTTCTGAATAACATTTAAATTTTCCATTCCTTGTTCTTTCTTCACTTTATCTCGTATAGCTATGGGCATTTTTCTTTGAGAGTGAATTACTGGTGTTGCAGCTTGTTTTAACTGGATTTTATATTATCCTTTCAAACAGCTTGAGTGTTCAAATACATATTTGTATTTGTCCAGTAAGTATTTAGTATAAACAGACATTACTTTTTGAATCAAACCTAGTTGCAGACATGGTTTTAATCCTAATGTAGAAGGTACTTCTTTGTCAGTAACTTGGAATTCTACATCGTAATTATTTTTTCCATATTTGCAGTTAAGTGCTACCGTATAGTATCCATTTTATTCCCAGATAATGTAACTAATCTTTTAATTTCAGACTTCTGTTTCATAACATCTAGCAGTTTCACTTTGCTTTTAGAAATGACACTGCACATTGCTACAGTCTCTAACTGCAAGTTAAGTTTATTTTTGTTTACATGAACGTCAACTGTCATTTTCTGTTCTCTGTTATCTGAACTAAAAGGTTTAATGTACCTACATAAAATTCTTTTTCCCAAGTCATGATTTAGAAATTTTTTTCTCTCTTTCTGTTTACCTTAATAGCTTCATGTTTTATTTTATGGCTTTTGCACCGATTCATGAAATGATTTGCCTTTTTACATTTATGACAGATTTTTCCATATGCTGGACACTTTCGATACTCTTCACATTTAGAACAAACTTTTGTCACTTGTTTTTCAATATCTACCTCTTTGTATACATTCTTATTACATTTACTTTGCTTCTTTTTCATTAAGTTTACAACAGCTTTCTCATCTTTTATTATTTTCATTTGATATGCACTTATTTCTGCAGATCTACATATATCAAGAGCTTTTTCTAATGTTAATTCTATTTCATGCTATTCATCTTGCTCTCACTACATCATCTTTAATACCACAATTTTATCCTTTAATTGTGCAAACTCGCATGTTCTAGCTCTATTTCAATGGTCAGTGACATACTCATGGTTTCTGATGCGGTTTTATTTCTAGTAAAGAATAAATGTCTTCCATTTGAAATATTTTCCTTATGTATACAATATTCTATAAATTTTGTCTTAATTTCATTTAATTTAATTTCTTTGCCTTCTTCTATAGGAAGTGTATTATATATTTCAAGACTGGAAATTCCTGTTGGTGAAGAAAAGTATTAACTCTTACCTTTTCTTTGTTATGTAATCCACTGGCTACTTCATATATTTCAGATGATTGCGGCTATCTTTGCCAGTTTGATGCAAGATTTCCATCAAATTTCATGGGCTCTGGTGGTTTTACTCTCCATTTTGAAAAGAAAACACTTTCTGACACCATATAAAATAAAGAGAGTGCACTTGTAACTTTTTAAAGTATTTATTTATATTCATAGAATATTATATCTTACAGAGAACTGCAATACCAGTATAGTTCTATTTTTTTATATATTCAAAAAGTTACCAATCACAAGTTACTACTAAATATTAAATGTTACATAAAGCAGGTCAAAAAGAAGGCAAAGAGAAATTACTGCCATAATAAAAGACGAATTTGAAGCTATATGGAAGGCAGAATAGACACGGTTGAAAATAAAGTTTGTGAAATTGAAGATAGGGTTTCTGCTGCCGAACAGCAAATTGGAGAAAAAGTATCTGCTGTGGTAAAACAAGTTGACAGCTGAAAGAAATTCATAGCAACAGCAAGAAGCATTTCTGAAGGTTTTAAATTTTACCCATGTCTTCTTGACCTTCTCTAAAGTTGTCCACTTATGGGGAAACTTCCTAGCAAATGTAAGACTCAGTTCTCTTTAGTGATAGACACAAATGGATGGTCTTCCCAAGCTAAGACCTGCCACCTTGCCATTTCTCTAAAAATGGGTGCAGCAGATATCCTCTAAATCTGCCTGAAAATCAGAGGCTAGACTTTAAAGCTGTATCTGGCATGTTGAACCTGTGCTTTGGTAGGAAGTGTCTTAAAGACTAAGCAGGCTTCAGTTAAAATCTCACCAACAGAAAAGCTCATGGAAATAATCCAGGAACTTGCCACAAATGTTGAAAGACTGTCTCAGCTTGCCTTTTCAGACTGCCTATTGAAACAAGTGCAATCCTGTCACTGCAGTATTTCATCAATGGCATCTGGAATCGTGAGATGCAGAGAACCCTGCAAATGACGGATGTCAAAAGTCTAAAAAGTACTTTGGTATATGCCATGAAATTCAAGGCAGCCCAGCAGACAACTAGCAGAGACTACCACCCAGTCAGATCTGCTCAAGTCTAGGAGCCAGTAGATCAACTGACTGCTCATTTAGATGATTTAACCAGGCAAATCAGTGCCTTGAAGCAGAATAAGAGTGCTAACAAACTGACCCTAAAGTGCTGGAACTGGGGTGGTGAAGGCCACATACGAAGGAGCTGGAGAACACCCCAAGACACAGGAAATAATACCACAACTCAATAAGAATGCAGGAAAGAAATTAGTGGCCATTTCCCAGAGCAGAGGTTTCCAGATATTGGAAAACTCCATTTTAAAGCACTTCAAGTTACTGTAATGAATGGTAGCACTAATGGATTTTTCGCCATGGGTCATATAAATGGAGTTCCTTGTAATATGACCAGCAATATGGGAGCCAACATTACCATTGTTTGAAACATAATCACAAGAATGTTCACGGAATTCACTCACAGAATTTAAAATGGACTGTGTCATTTTTTATTTTACTTCTGTTAACAGAAATTACATATACATAGCAGAACTTACGTATTCTTACTTGGATGAACACCCTTGCCATCCACATACATACACTTCACCAACCTGAGCTACCAGCACACAATCAATGGCTACTAGCTTTCCACATTGTTCTTTTCTACTACTCATCGTTGCCAGATCACTCTAGTTAAGTTATACTCTCATTAGATCTTGGCGTCACTTGACTTCTGCCTTAACATACTGCCCGGGTTGGGCATTTGCTACACAGTTAATGACCAAAATTGAATAGTTTTAAGTCACCATATAGTCCAAATCATATCACAAACATTTAAGTTGATACACATGAACAAAATCAATAAACATGATTAAACAGAGAACTTGAAATCCACAACATATGAATTCAAAAACAGTACATAAATAATATTTTTTTTAAACTCAACAAATATATATTAAAATTATGTAACATCTACTAGTAGTACAGCTAATTTAGTTATTGGCCTTTTTAAAAGACATGACTTGGTTTTTACAATACAAACTCTAACCTTTTTATCCTAACTATAAATTAGCTCTGCTATTTTCCCCACTAACCAAGTTGAAATGGGCATGTTGTCTTCCTTTATTAAAACTATAGTGCCCTTTTTGACATTATCCTTAGAAAAGTACCACTTAAATTGTTGTTGTAAATGACTGATGTAATCAGTTTGCCACCTTTTCCACAAATATTGAGTCACTTTGGTAGTGCGCTGCCAGCACTTTAAATAATTATCAGAAAAATCAGTAAGATCAGGCTCTGTTACAAATGTTAAAGGTCACCCAACTAAAAAGTGTGCGGGTGTAAGTGCTACCAAATCATTGGTGCCATTCAACGGGAATTTCAATCTGGTTCAAAATTGTAAGAAACTCCTCAAATGTAAAAATCAACCTCCCAACTGCACATTTAAGATAAAACTTAAATGACTTGACTCCTGCCTCCCAGATACCTCCAAAATGAGAAGTCCTAGGAGCGATAAACTTCCAATGAATCCTTTGAGATGTCAGATATTTAGTTAAGAATTGATCAGGGTATTTTACCAAATCATATAGTCGCTTCAGCTCATTGCTAGCCCCAACAAAGTTTCGAGCATTGCCTCTAAATATGGATGCGCATTTCCCTCTTCTAGAAATAAATCATTTCAAGGTTGCAATAAATGATTCTGTATACAAATTTGAAACTATCTCTAGATGGACTGCATGAGCCAAAAGGCAAACGAAAATTGCAACATAAATCTTGTGCACTCTGCTCTTTCTCTAAGTTGTATATATTATACCAAAAGAGCCACAAAAGTCAACACCATGGTTAAAGGGAAAGGATGGATTTAGCCTCTCTAATGATAAATTACCAATCTTTTGATCATTACCTTGGCACACGTTACACATTCTCTTATGATCTTTTTAGCAAGGTTACGTCCACTTATCGGCCAAAATTTTTGTCTAACACTATGCAAGAGCGCTTGTGCTCCAGTATGGAAGTTCCAAATGGGGTTGTTTAAAATAATTAAACAAGTTAAGTTATGATTTTTGGCAAGACAGCAGCGTGCTTTGTGTTAAAAGGAAAGTTACCTTTTTGCAGTGTACCACCTACTCTAATAACTTGAGATTCATCTAAAAAGGCACATAAAAATTTTAACTGACTATTTTTACTTATTTCCCTTTTCATACTTATCTCCTTGAATTCTTCGGGAAAGCCTTGCTGTTGGACTATGGAAACTAATTTGTTTTCACTTGACGAAACCTCCGCTACTGTCAGAGGACATAATTGTTTTTCCTTGGATCTACAATTTCTTATAAATCTTAAAACATAAACAAAAACATTAATTAGTTTATCATAACAATTAGTAATACTAAAAACATAATCCAAAAGAGAATTGTTAACAGCTACTGTCAAATTTACATTAGAAATAAGTTTCAGTTCATGCACATAATTCTTATTTGATTTTTCCAAGTTGTTATTATCACTGTTATAATTAATGACCTGTTGATGCAGAAAATTTGGTCCTTGATACCATAAAGAGTTATCAACAATAATTTCCGGGCGAGAAATTAGGTCAGTAGGATTATCTGCGGTTCTGACGTGTTGCCAGGAGAAATCCTAAGTTAGCTCTTGGATATGAGCTACTCTATTTGACATGAATGCTTTTAGAAGATGTAGCAATCCAGGCTAACGCTATTGTTAAATCTGTGTACAGAATAACATTGTGAGTTTGTAAACTCAAAGATGTTTTTACCTTACACACAAATTTGGAAAGGAGCTCTGCTGCACACAACTCCAGACGAGGAATGGTTATTACTTTGATAGGCGATACTCGAGATTTCCTGCAAAACAAAGTTACTTTAACTTTGCCAGTTTCAGAGGCACAACGCAAGTAAATACTCCACCATTTTTAACTTGAAGCATCAGCAAAGCAGCGGAGTTCAATTTCTTAAGGTGATTCTATTCGAGCATAACGAGGGACTTTGATTTGTCTCAACTCTGCTAAGGCCTTTTGAAACGTATCCCACTCTTGTCGCTATTTGAAAGGAAATGGATCATCCCACTCTAGATGTGGAAGCCATAGCCTTTGCAGGAACATCTTAGCACACAAGATTACAGGCCCAAGGAAACCTAAAGGATCAAACAGTTTAGCAATATCTGCCAAAACTGAATGTTTAGTACAGATGTTAGCCGAACTAGACACAGTAAAACTAAGAGTCTTTTTCGGGATTCCATCTTAAACCTAGAGTTTTTATGGTACTTTGTGAAGATTCTTCAAAGTGATACTCTTGTTTTTCGAATGGACTTGTTCTAAAAGAATTCTGTTGTTTGAGCAACACTTGTGCAATTCCATTTTCGAAGATTGCAGCATGGCTATTAACTGCCATTGCAATTCTACAGCAGAGGTGACATCTTCTGCACCAGACAAAATGTCATCAACATAAAAATCGTTGAGTGTCGTTTCAGAAGCCAATGGATATTTATCCTTTTCATCTACGGCTAATTGCTTCAACACTTGTGTTGCTAAAAAAGGCGCTGATTTTGTGTTTCATATCTTACAGTAAGTAATTGATAAAGTTCAGGTGCATCATCCAATGTATTTTTCCAAAGGATGCATTGAAGTTTGCATTGCTCAGAATTTATATGAATCTGCCTATACATTTTGCATATATCAGCAGTAAAAGCCACCTTGTGTTTTCTAAATTGTAGCAAGATAGAGAACAAGTCATCTTGAACCACACCTCCATTCATCAAACAGTCGTTTAATGAAAAACCTGCTGATGAAGGAGCAGAAGCGTCGAATACCACTCGTAACTTAGTTGTACTGCTGTCTGCTGTACAAACACCATGATGAGGCATTATGTAATTAGGAGTTTCCGATACAGTCTGCATTTTTTGCATATGCCCTAACGCTTCATATTCACTCATGAATTCATAGTACATCCAACACATGTCAGGGGTTTTGTCTAGTCTCTTCCGCAACTTATTCAACCGTTGTGTGGCCAGTTGCGAAGAGTCACTCAACTGAACATCTTGCTTTAATAGTAGAGTCACTACATATCTACCCTTGATATCCCGATGATATGTTTTCACAAAATGATCCTCACATTCTACTTCTTTATTTTTTATTTTGAGAGATTCTGTGACAGCCTCAATTTCCCAAAATGACTTGATTAGTGAATTTAAGTCCTCTTCAACTTTTCATAAATCCACACTGAATCATTGTCTGAATTTGAACCAAAATTTGTACCGCTAGCAATGTATCCAAATACGGAATTTCGAAAAGTTAAATTCGAATTTCGAGGATGAATTTGATCAGCCTTCAATAGCTTATAAGAGCATTCTGCACCTAACAAGGCATCTATTTTCTGTGGTTTATTAAAGTGAAGATCCGCTAGTTGAATGTTTTGAGAAAGCTGTGAAAATGAAAAACTGAAATGTTTCACTGGTACTAAATCATTACTTTCAGTTACAACAAAGAATTCAAGAGCTTTGTGGTAATCACGCTTGTTTGATATCACAGCATTAAGCTTGTATTTTACCTATAAAGTCCTTCCATTTAAACATGAAATTGATATGTTAATTTTATTCCAAGCCTATTGCCGAAATCATAGGTTAGCAAACAATATTGACTTCAACTGTCAAGAAGAGCTCGGCAAGCAATAAAATTCCTGCAAAAATTATTAACATAAATAATCACAGTAGATAATAACACTTCTTTGGAATCGCTTACGAAGCAGTTCTAGATGAACAAATAAATTCCGTATTGTTTGTTTGGTTGCGGTTAGATAACATTTCAGAAAATCTGGCTTCAGCGTTTAGTTTCGAATTGTCTACTGAAGAGGGGTCAGAATTATTAGCGGGTGTTTCCTCCCTTACTATAACTCGCTATGGTAGCAGATGATTTCAAAATATCTTGATTGGGAAAATGCAGCAAAGTATGATGTTTTTTCATGCATTTTGAACAGCCAAATTCTGAATGACAGATTTTTGCAGAATGAGTTGGATTAAAAGCCAAGCAATTAAAACATAATTTATGTGTTTTAACAAATTCAAGGCGTTCACTTACAGTCATTTTCAAGAAATAATTTCATTTATACAACTTGTGAAAATTGTTACTCTTACAACATATACATTTAAAATCTTGACTTTTAACATTTAACACCAAAGCAGTTACCTTTAGAATAGGTTGACCCTTTTTTTGCATTAAATGCACTAAATGACTTAAGACGACTGCAAAATTCTAGCATGATTTTTTAGAAATGTAATAAGCTCAGATAATTTAGGTAGCTTATTTGTTTTTGAATCTCTTTCCCACCACAGATGGGTGGAAACATCTAATTTTTGTAGCAAAATATATGCAAGAAAAGTTTCTGAAAATTTCTCTATTTTTTGGTCTAAAATTTCCAGAGACCTTACACTTTCTTTCACTGTGCCTACCAATTTTAAAATAGAAGACGGGCTTTCATTTTGTATGGAAGAATTTGACATAAAACGCGTTATTTGAGCAAAGACCTGATCATGTTTATTGGAGTAGCTTTCTTCTAAAAAATCCCCACCAATTTTATAGTTACTGTCACAAATTGTGATTGACTGAATAATTCTAGCTGCTTCGCCATGAAGCAATAACTTCAAATACGACAGCTTTTGTGAATCCGATAATGCGTTATTATTATGAATACTTGAAATGAAAAGGTCCCAAAAGCTTAAACAGTGTTAAATATTTCCATTAAAAGATGGCAAGTTTAATTTAGGTAATTTTATACCTCTTGCGCTAGTATTTTCAATCTTTAAATTATTTCCATCTTTAACAGTAAGTTTGGACATTTTCCATTTAACTTAATCCATAAATTATCAATGTTCTCTTGAACAGTTTGCTGTTCAGTCACATATTTATCAAAATCTTTTTCATCAACTATTTCAAATAATTTATTAAAAATATCTGAACATTCATTGTTAAATTTTGCACATTTATTTTCAAAAAGTTGTAGCTGAAATTCATCACAAGTACATTTTTCGAAATCCGAACTAGCTTTTGTTATACTTGATTTTAAAATCCTTTTCTTAATTAACAATGCATTCATAATTTAAAGTTAATTTATACTACGGAACGTATATGAACAAAGTCACTTACCTCCATTCGAGGTAATCCAAATGACAACCACAAATGGTATTCCAAACGCACTAAGTTATTTCTAAATATCTTGATAAAAACGAAATTAACATGGCACGCCTTCTGCCAATTTAATAAAACGTCAAATTTTAGCCTTTTCAACAGAACTAATCTTCTTACCTGCACGCTAGGACCACAAATATATGAGAAATGGAACTTAATTACACAAATATTCACAGAATTCACTCGCAGAATTTGAAATTAACTGTATAATTTTTTATTTTACTTTTGTTAACAGACATTATAATACATAGGCGAACTTACGTATTCTTACTCGGATAGACACTCTTGCCATCCACATACATACACTTCACCAACCCGAGCTCCCAGCACACAATCAGTGGCCGCTAGCTTTCTACGTTGTTCTTTTCTATTACTCGTGGTTGGCAGATCACTTTAGTTAAATTATACTTTCATTAGATCTTGGCGTCACTTGACTTCTGCCTTAACAACCATCATTCGAAAAGATTTCACTAAACAGTTGGAAAGTCAACACATCTGATGCCTCCCTCCGTTACCTTCCAGACTTTGTTCGGTGATCAAATTGACTTTGATGGGAAATTGAATGTAAACATTGCATTTAGAAATGGCACCTATCATCATATCACCAAATATTACAGACCCTTATATACTCGGATTAGACTCTTTGAGGAAATACAATCTTTTCTTGGACTTTAAAAATAATGAACTGCTTTCTGCCTCTGACAACATAACCCTGTCCAGAATGAAAGGAGTTAAATCTGTCCACCAAATAACAGCTCAAGATGATATCACAGTATCAGCAAGAACAGAATTTTTACTTCCTAGATCTGTAACTGAAAACAGAAATTTTCATTGCATCATAATGGAATATCCTAAGAAATGTAATACCCCACAAGCAGTACTAGTACCCTCAGCACCTGTCGATTTATCGAAGATAGTCGTCCCAGTGAGAGTTGCAAATGTAACTGATAAGAGAAAATGGTTGCAGCATGTATGCCATTGACCTGCAATAAATGAACCAGTAGTCCTTCAGTTTCTATGCCTTTGAAAAGACTAACATCGAAGTTATTGCAGAATACACAACCAAGTGATGGAGAGAGGAGTGCTGCAGAACATCTCATTAAAGAATTTCAAAATGTTTTCTCCCGCTTATCTTCTGACATTGGTCAAACCAATATGGCATAGCACAGAATTGATACAGGAGATCATCCACCAATCAAGCAACATAAAAGATGTCTACCAATTGCTAAAGAAGAAGAGGTCCGAAAACTTCAGAAGGATGTGTAGGAAAGTGATGTTATGGAGCCTTCAACAAGTCCTTGGACCTCTTGCATGATTCCAGTTAGAAAGAAAGATGGTTCAACTAGATTTTGCATTGACTGTTGCATGTTGAGTGAGAATGTGAAGAAGAAAGCTATCGTCTTCTTAGAATTGCCTATATTTGGGACACACTTTCTGAAAGCAAGTGGTTTTTTATGCTTGATTTAAAGAATGGGTATTGGCAGGTAGAGATACACCCTGATATCTGAGGAGAAAAAAAACATTTACTATTGGACAAGGACTTTAGCTTTTCAAGGTGATGCGATTTGGATTAATATACCAGCAACGTTTGAACACCCTATGGAGACCATGCTAAAAGGTCACGAAGCCTGTCTGATATACTTGGATGATATCATCATCGGGGAAAAGTTTTGAAGGGCATTTAGAAAACATTAGAAAGGTGCTTCCGAAATTGAAAGAAGGCAGTCTAAAATTAAGTCCTGCAAAATGTAGATTGATCAGACAGAAAGCGACTTACCGTGGACATGTCATCACTGCCGAAGGTGTGTGTATGGATCCAGAAAAGCTGTCGGCAGTTAAAGGTTGGAGAAAATGTCTATCAGCTGAGAGGTTTCATGGTTCTTTGCACCTACTGTATGAGATTTGTGAAGGACTTTTTCCATCACAAGACCCCTTCACAAACTGACAGAGAGCAAGCAGAAGTTCTTGTGGGCAAAAGAATGTGAGGATGCATTTAACAAACTGAAGCAGGCTTTAACATCTGTGACAATCCTGACATATTCTCAGCTTGACAAAACATTTAACATGTGTGTAAACAATGGGAGTGTTGGTGCTGTTTTGTCTAAGAAGTAAACAGTGAATTACATGCAGTAGCATACTGAAGGAAATGTCTATGTAAACTGAAGAGGAATTACTGTGACACCAGAAAAGAATTGCTCACCATAGTTAAAGCCGTAGAATATTTCTTTCATTACCTCAGAAAATTCCTGCGTCTTACGAATCATGCATTATTGACCTGTGTATTAAATTTCAAAAATTCCAAAAGCCAAATAGACAAGTGGAAACAGAGACTCCTGGAATATGACATAACTATCCATCATAGGAAAAAATTGTTGCACAGAAGCTCCAATGCGTTGTCCAGAAGACCCTGGCAGAAAGCTGTCGATATTGTAATAGGGTTGAAGCAAAATACCAGCTGGTTAATCAAGTCGCACATCAATTTGCAACTTCAACATCGTGTGACCTAGAGCCATGGAATGATGAAGAAGTCGGGAGAGACCAGTTGTAAAATAGTGACATTAAGCCCACAATTCACTTAATGGAATCTCCAAATAGGAAACCTACATGGAAGGACATTTCGCTGTATACTCCTAAGAGAAAACAATATTGGGCTCTATTTGACATACTCCATATTCAATATGGCTTTTTACCAGAATTTCAAACAGGATGTTGGAAAGGCATTCCGAAGGCAGCTGATACTTCCTGGATGGCAGATGTTCTTAAAGAACTACATAGCAGCCCAACAGGATGTCACTTCGGAATTATGAAGAATTTCCATAGAGTTTGAGAGGCCTTCTACTGAAGTGATATAAGGTCTGACACATGCAAAAAGTGGTGCCAATCGTGCGAAGTTTGGAAAGGGCTGAAGCAATGCAGCCAAGGGAAGCTACAATGTTACAATATAGGAACACCTTTTTAACGCTTCGCCTTTGATATCCTGAGACCTCTGCCGTGATCTGCTAATAGCAACAAATAC
This sequence comes from Stegodyphus mimosarum, assembly GCA_000611955.2. Lineage (NCBI taxonomy): Eukaryota > Metazoa > Arthropoda > Arachnida > Araneae > Eresidae > Stegodyphus > Stegodyphus mimosarum. The sequence goes on from KK122150.1 coordinate 818,656, forward strand.
ATCCTTGTTGTCATTGATTACTTTACAAAATATCCTATTCCTAATCAAGAGGCTGTCACGGTAGCAGAGGTAATAATAGAACATTGGATTTCTAGGTTTGGAGTACTTCTTCAGTTACATTTTGGTCAAGAAAAGAGTTTTATATCGGCTGTAGTTAAAGAACTCTGTAAACTACTCGGCATTGATAAAACCAAAATAACACCTTTTTACATCCACAGTCAAATGGCATGGTAAAGAGATTTAATTGAACCATCGTTAATAACCTCTTGTTGTTGCCTTCAGAAACCAGAACTTCAACCAGAAGTTACCTGTGTTCTTACTGGTATACCGCAATGTTCTCCAGAAGATTACTGCTTATTCCCCATCCTAAATGCTTTTTGTTTGTGTCCTTTACCTGCCTTGTGATGTGTTATATGGTCACCCTCTAGATGTGCCTTCATCGCCCAAGGTGTGCATCCAAGACGTCCAGGCCCAATTTGAAGTGGTGCATAATTTTGTTCAAGAGCAGGTTAACTTTGCAACAAAGAAAATAAAGACCCACTATAGCATAAGAGCTATAGGAATGTTAATTCAATGAAGGTGCCGAGGTGTGGTTAGGGTATCCGATTCGATGGAAAGGACTCTCCTAGACTGCAATCATCCTGGAACAGTCCTTAACAGGCTGAGTGACATTCTAGTTTGGATCCGTAAGTCATCAGCTTCTAAATTTATAGTCATTCATTATGATAGGCTACCCTTTCTATATGGCCATAGTACATAGTGCCCATAGTAATAAGTATTGTATGCCACATATATAATATAATACTAAGACCATGGTCCTGTTTTTATATAAATTTGTAAATTTATCCGCTGATTTATTTGATCAGTTTTATAAAATGATTATTTTAATATTGCATTGATCTGCATTAGTTGTAAGTATGGCTTCCTGTCCAGGGATTGCGCTGCCCAGGATGTGCAATCCCTGGGAAAGGGATAATGTTTCAAATTTTGTATATACAGATAATTTTGGTGAAATTGTAATATTTTTAATATTACAATTTTATATTTTATAATTATTATTTTTTTTGGTGAGGTTTTTCTCATTTCTAGTCATACGGACATGAATCTGGATATCTTGATATATCAAAAAGACCTTCTTTGAAAACAGATACACTAGCCAGATGAGCCCCAAAAATTTTGTCATCGTTTATTCTCCAGCATATTCCTCATCTATCTTTGTATCAATAATTCTCATTGTTTGATATCAGCATCATTAACACACCTAGAAATTCAAATTTCATACTGTGTTGTTGCTGATAAAATGTAATATTATTCATGATTCCCAACCACAAGTGCATATGTTGGCTTGAAATTCGGAATGCTGTGTTTGCTAAATGTTTCAGTTCTGTTGTTCAATTCTTGTATATTATTACATGGCATTGGTCTTCAAACTATGTTCCATGGAACCCAGGGATTCTATCAGTCAAACTCTGGGGTAGGTGAGTCAAAACAAAAGTTCAGAAGAAAATTATAAAGCATTCTCATTAGTTAATAGAGTTTATTAACTAAAAATATGAAGATATTTTAGTTATATTTGAAAATCTTTTTGAGCACCAGTGCTATAAGTGAGTAAATTATATTAATTTTATGTTAATTTTTTAATAAAAAATAAAGTAGTTATCTTTAATTGTCTTTGTATAAAATATCTATAACATATCGATCATATTGGTCTACTTTAAATATTATTTTAAGATATTGTATCTGAGGATGGGATGAGCTTCTTCAAAAAAGCTTTATAGTTAAAGGTTCTTAAGTCCATGAGAGTTCCGTGAGTTTGAAGACCATCGATATATGGTATCTGAAATGTCTTTTTGTAACTGTGTTGGTAAGTTTTATAAGTGCAATTTATAAATGAAATGAGATGGTTACCCATTTACAAAATTGCAAATTTTATGTATGGGTAACCTTATCAAAATTGTTTTTAATCTACCTTCCCAAGGCTAATGCTCTTGCTTGGTATAGATATAAAGAATAGCGTATTTTGCTGTTTGATTCCTAATACTAAGTTAAGTTCCTAATACTAAGTTTCCTAAGTTACCATTTACCATGAATTTCCCATTGGCACCTTTTTATTAAGTGTAAAAAAGCTTTTTTTTCCCCTGAAGTGCTGATATTTATATGAATATTTGTGAAATTGAAAGGCCATAGAACTAAAATGTGAGGTGAGTACATTGAGAAAATCGGAATTACTTTACTAGACATTTCTGACATCCAAATCTGATATTTTCATTCAGTATTTGCTGATTGTTACCATTTTGAACTGGTTTGAATTTTATATTGACACCAAAATGCTATAGTATGTATTGTCTATTAAAAGTGTTAATATATATTGTAGCCCAAATGTGTCCGTCTTCTGGTATTAAAAGAATGGTATCAGAATCTGGTAACTTGATTCCCTTGAAACGTGAGAGATTTACTTTTAAAGGGTCTCATCTTGCTGTATTGGAACAATATTATGAACAAGATCCATATCCTGATACACAAGTAAGGGAACTAATTGTTGAACAGTGTAATAAAGCAGCCGAGAAATGTGGTAAATATATATTTATATATCAGTAGAATATCTTTAGTCTCATGTTTAGTTTATGAAAATTACAGAAAAATATTTTATTTCTCTATGTTGTACAAAATATAGCTAAGTTTGGATCTGAATCCTCGGTGAGGTGGGAATATTTATAACTAAAATTTATGCAGCATGGGGGCATTTAAAATTTGCCTAGCCAACAGTACTTAAAAAAAGTTATATGGTACAAAATCTGAAATCCATATGTTCAGTATCTGAAATGATCTAAAATCGGGACCTTCGGATCAGAAGCAACCTTTTTTAGATTTTTTTATGTCTTGCTGCACATTTTATATATTTCATGATAAAACATGTGAGAAGTCCTGATTCTTAACTTCTGTTTTGCACTGATGCCAACAGGATGAATCGTTACATGTTTACTTAAAAGGTAATTGCTGTCTCATTGGAATTTGCATCTGGTACATAAACTGCCATTCATAGATTGATTCTTTTCTTTGTTTTAATTCTGCATATTCAAATATGTGTGTAGATTCATTCGAGTAAATGCAGCTAGTGTAATATATATACTGGCTCGAAGCTATTACTGGTTTGAGATATTCAGTATGTGGTCATTGGACTTATTGTCAGAAGGATTGTTTTATTTTTGTACTGCATGAAGATAACTTCAGAATGAGGTATTTTATAGCAATAATGTCAAAATGTGCATAATAATGTTACATTGTCAAGTAACATCATTTTATGCATTTTTAATAGCTTAACTGCAGCATTTCAGCTGCTAATTTTTAATGTTTTTAACTATTGACATATTAATATCCATTTTTTAAATATATTAAACAATTAAAGCTGAAAGATCTTTCTTGTTAGTAATTAAAATCACTTTTATATATGAAAAAAAATGGGGCTGTGACTTTCTCTTCTAATGTTTGAGACTTGAATGTCTGAAATACTGCCACTGTGTAGACTTAGGTGAAAAGACTTCGTGAACCATAACAAGCTTTTGTAAAAAAAATCCTATACATAATTCAATAAAATACTGTAAGTTCAACTTATTTCTGGCTGCTTTCACTTCTCATAAACATTTGCCTTTACTTAAGTCAGAGCTTGTGCATATCCATTTTCTCATAAATTGTAAGCCCTGTGTGTTACCTATGTATCTCTGGTGCCCTAAAAATAGTTTTTGACGTCTAACGATTTCCCATAATGCATTCCTTAATTTGGTTCTAAATTTCGAAAGTTGACACAGTTAAAGACCATGTTTATGTTGATGTATATTCGGTCTGAAAATCTTCATGTGTAAATTGGCGGTTCATCCACTTTAGTGTCAGGAAGAATTGTCTTTAAATCTTCACAAATATCCTCTAACATTTCATGCTGCACTCTGCTGAAACTGGCAGTTTATAATAACCTTGAAATCAGCACTTGTTAATTCTGTACTATGTATTGATGTAATTTTATAAAAATTGTTTTTAGAGATGGAAGAATCAGTGCAAAAATCCTTAAGTTCCTGTTTTTCAGTAAAGAACACTCTGTCCAGCTTCTGTGACAAAATTATTCTCATCATTTTTAAAAACTTTCTGGTCAAGAATTTTTCAGTGTCTCTCTATATGCAATGAAAGTTGGCTTTTTAATTTTCTGTGAAGTATTCTTAAACAATGTAAATAAACTTTAAAATCAAGTAAATTAGTACTGTCATTCAATTAAAAATATTAGATGGATAGATCAGAAAAGTATGGGTGAAATCAAGTGTTAAAATTGGTCATATTTATGTTAACATACAGATAAAATATGTAAATTGAGGTCATGAAGACTACAAAGAAAATTGAATTTTAATAAAATCTAAACTATTCATAATATTCATGAGTAAAATTTTTCATTCCGTGAATATACATAAGTTTTTTAAATTTCTGTATACATCCTTAAATAAAATTGTGTGTATGCAAAATCATTGTCTTTAGAAATGGCCAGATTCTAGTTTCAGCAATTTTAAAAAAGGGCACATTTTGGCCAGAAATGAAAACCCTAAAATAGAATTTTTTATTGTAAATTCTGAAATGACACCGGTTCATACTATCTATGCCTAGCATATTTTCTTGGAAGTATGAGGCAAGTTGAGGTATCATAGTACTGCATTATTTTCTAACTCTCTGAATGCAGCAAAAGAGCTGCTATTGAGTATCTTATGAATTAAGCAGCATTCAGGCATAATATGATGTTGTTAAATGCTTACAGTTGCCAACTCCATCTCAGGTCTTCAGATTAAACTTAATCTGGCATGAAGAATGGATCAATTTTCACAATCCTGGCATGAAAAAACTACTGATAGATGAGGGCTCTAGCTAGCCACCAGAACCATAAGGGTTCATAAGGGAACCATAAGGAAGAATGATTCGTTTTTAAAGCTATGTATGGAAATACTGAATAATTATGTCCTTAATGGAATACATTTTAGATTCTAATACATTAATCTGAAGCTGTGCTCAGTCCTCCATCTAGACACATACCTCTAATGTGTGCTTTTCTTTTTGCTTACTGGTATGTAATAATTATTGTTAAAATTGCCAAAATATGTTATATGATGAAATAATCAGAGCACATATGAGTAATTTATGAACAAGAGCTTGGAAAATCTTATTTTATTATTATAATATTTATCACCCTTTCAAATATTAAATTAGGAGTGTGGTTTAATATATTTCCGTTGTGATTTTTTTAAAAATCTGTCTTGTATATCAAATGTGCTTTTTTCTTCAAAGTATATTTTGCATATGGTAAACTTGAACATTGTTCTGCTTTCACACTGTAGTTTTATATTTACTAAACAGTTAATTCTTAAATTTTCAGAATGGCCTTTGTCTGATCGAGATACTGTCACATTGCCTGTTGTAAATAATTGGTTCAATAACAGAAGAAAGGATGCAAAGAAGCAAATGCGTTTAAAACATGGTAAAAAAGAGAAAGCACACTATTTCTCATCCTATGCTTCCTAAATGTCAATTTTATTAATACAAACATTTATTCTTTTCCCTTTTCAGTTGAAAAATCTTTAAAATATGATTACATGAAATCAGCTTATTATTACAATATGTAGCAGTAGAAAGTAAGGCGTAAAATTCAGTTTATTTTGAGTGTTCTGTTCATCCTTGAAGAAAAACATTAATTGAATAATCATGCTAAATAAGCTTCCCTCTAAAATTTTGTAGAATTAATCACTAATAAGAAGCAATACTGAATTTCTGGAGTTTACAGGATATTAATTCTTGGTATGCTACAAACTAGTAATGTTTTTATATGGTTCTAATTTAATTTTTTATATGCTACAAAAGTGCAGAGTGCTTCAAATGTCCAATGGTAACAGATCTCAAAGCAATCTCATGTTGATTTATTATATTTTATCAGAAAACTAGTCTCATAACCCCTTTGTGGATGAATATTAGTTAACCAAGAAAGAATATTAGTTTATATTTTGTGAAATTAATAAACATATTTATCTGAAATCTCAAAACAGATTTTAATAGCCAATGAAAAACTTTTTGACATTGTTTTCATATTTATATAATTATCATTAAGTGGCTTGATTAGAGATTCATTGAATTAAGCCATGACTCAACTCATGAGGTTTGCCTGTGAGGCAAATGGTTCATTCATAATAAAAAATTATGCATCAGTATTGATTATGATGCAGCATTTATGTTAGTAATACTTCTGTTATTTTTAGTGTGCAGACTTCATATATTTTAGTATTTCCTCTTGATTAGGTAAAGTATTGAATCTTTGAACCTTTTATTGTGACAGGAGCACTTTTTTTTAAACCTAGTGAAAATGAGGAGTGATTTTTAGGATTCACTTGGAAATAATATAGTATATATGTGCAGGCATCAAATCTACTTCAGCTGTTTTACATAACTGCCTATGATGTAATTATGACTTCAGAAGCTTTTTTAGTCATTAATTTATTTTTACTCCACTTCAACTTACTGCTTTTTTTTTCCTCCTACATGTTATAAGGTAATGTGTTCAGTATCGTTTTAGTGTGCTGGTACAAGACAAGTTAAATTAGACAAACTCAATATTAAATCTTAATACAAGAATAGGTAGATTTTTGCATTGTGTAATAATCCTAAAACAACCCTGAGATGATAACTGTAAAAATCATGGAAAGTGAATAAGGCAAACCAATAACCAACATGCATACTTTTCCTTTAAAATAAATCAGAATTTATTACTTTACACTTATGGCGTCATTTGATCAGGAAATAGTATTTGGTCATGTTGGTTATGGAAGTTAACCTTGAGGACATGAAACATAACATTGTCGACGACGGGAAATGCGATGTCGCAGCAACAAATTACTCCAGTAGTTGGAACTCCATTCCATCAGAGGTAAAACGACGAGGCGATGAAACAGCTTATGCAGCACTCTGCAGAACCATATTCAGGAACTACAAGCACACGCACAGAAGAAGTAATTATGGAAACATCATACTGCTGGGCTATGGAATACCCTTAGGATGAATGAATGAATGACAGCATGAATCTTGGTGAAAGTAAGAATTTAAGGCAGTAATAACGAATTTCTTTCTGTCTTCAGCACTAGTGGGCTATAAACAACCCCTGCAGAAAATACAAAATCTAGTAGCGACAGATTTTCAAGAGCAAGAAGAGCAAAAAATAGTCTGCATGCCATTTTTGATCTGAATGGCCTCCACATAGTGGAGAATATATCAATTTTGGGGAGAAACCGCACTCAAAAACACCAAGAAGAAAATAGTAGAAAAAATTTCACTTTTTCCCCTCAGAAGTTCAAACAAGTTCTTACAACTCCCCCCCCCCACTCGTCAAATGGCCAAAGAATGTATTAACCGCATTTTCGCGAACCTCAAGACCAACCTCAAGACAGGAAATGAGAAGATGACCTTTTGGGTGTAACAACACGTAGCCCTCAAAAATGACTATTATAACACTCGAAAGAATCTAACTGGATTTACAAAAATTTAGATAATTATAATTGGGCATAACTCAATTTCTATTGCACCTTTCATAATGAAAGTGAGCTCAAATGAAAGATATATTTTTCCCCCTGTAAGCAGATGATGTTTCAAATATAAATAATCATATTATTTAATTTTAAACCTTAGTATTTTGCAAAAAATTCTACCAGTTGCCAAATGTCTCATTTGCTCAGAAATTGAGTGAGAAACAGCGTTAAACTTATAAAAAACCCAATTAGTACCAGTTGGGGTTTTTCTACTAATAACTGAGGTACTTCTACTTATTGGGTAACAATTAATCTTCCATTAAATAAAACTAAGCATTGTTTAGTATAAATCTGGAATAATTGCTAAATTAATTCTTAATATAATGTTCATTGGACCACTAAAATTCATTACACAGCAAATGTCAGATACAAGCTTTCTAAAGCACAGTGTCCTGATTAATTTCTATCCCTTTATTATTCTTCAGATGATTTGTGTTGGACTTATGCATGAAACTTCAAAGCAATGCAACATGTTTTTTCATATGATGACGATTTTAAAAAAGACTTCAGACATGGTTGTCATAATACATTTTTTTCTTGATGTAGAGGTTTTAAACCTTTGGCCGTGCTGTATATCTTATGTAGCATTTTGTATTTTTGACACACAGAGCAGTAATTTCTTAGATGATCAAGTGTTTATCTTAAGATTTTGCTGACTTGATTATAATTTCAAAAAGGATCCTGATTTCGGTAGTCATATTTAGCCCCTGATTATGTTCAAAGAACTGTGATTGATGAAAATTGGCTCTTTTAAAACTGGTTTCAAAATGAGAAGTTTGAAAATATGTCTCTAAAAATTGCACGTAGATAAAATATGAACACAGATGCTTTGTTTACAAGACTATGTATTACAGATAATATCATGCTTTACTTTGAAAAAACTTACCTGGCAATTTTTTAAATATATATTCTCATACCGTTTAGTGGCATATTTAGAACTTTTCTCCAGTTATTAACTGAAATTATTAATCTCAATACGAATTACTCATCTACCTTTTAAATTGAAGAAACACAACAACACTCTAAAATGTTGCCAAATGCAAGATACAAAACTCGTATTTTTAAAATAGCTTATAAAGAGTATGAGGAAAGAGGATAAATTGTTAACATCCTCCCACCAAAGTTACCATTTGTCTCGATTAAGTAAATTGAATTTCAAAATAATTACCTACACTAATACAAAAAAAATGAATATATAAATGCATTAAATATAAAAAATATGCATACAAAATTAAACAATACATGCCATGTAGAATATATAATTTCCTACAAAATATTATATTTTAGATAACACACTGAACAAATACTAATTTAGATGTCAGCCAACAAAAAGCAACCTTATATTTGCAAATTTTTACAAGACTAGTTTCGGTGGTTTTACCGAACCTTCAACCTCAGCTGCCAAAGTGCAAATGAACGACATAAGGTGTTGTGGTAAGGTAAGCTAAACATGGCTGGACAGGAGTTAAGCTACTCGCGCCATCTATTGATAAAACAAGAAAACTAAAACATAATTTCCTTAAAGGCTGAAGGTAAAGATGGATTGGAATTAGGGTCGTTAACTAGAACAAAAAGATATTTTTGAATGTGAAAAGCCTCTAGGAAGTCTAATTCACCAATGGAAGATGTTTTTTGAATAATTTGGCTGCAGAAAAATGGAAAGTGTGATTTTGGGACCAACAATGCTGGGCAATAGAGAACTTCTGTGTTTCTTTTTTCCTAACATATGCCTTATGTTCCTCAATGTGAAATTCTAAGGCTCTGCTAGTTTGACCAATGTAAATTAAACCACACTGGCAAAGAATCCTGTAAGAACCCCAGAAACTCATATGTGGAGTGGGGCCTTAGACAGGAGAATAAATTACTTGAAAGTTAAATTTCTGTGAAATATGTAAAATTTTATAGCTAATTGATGGATTGATTTATAACAATTTTATAGCTAAAAGCTTTGTAGGAAGCAGTTAGGTGGATTAAACTTCCACTGAATGGCAGTTAGAGTAATATCATCAGTGATATGATTCTAATCCAAACTTCAGAGTAACTTGGAAGTGTCCACAACATTAGTTCCATTGTCACAATAAATGATTTTGCAGTGACCTCTATGCAATAAATCTTCGAAGTGCTTTTAAAAAACTGTTAGTTGACACAGATAAAACCAATTCGAAATATACTGCTCTATATACCACACAAATGAATATACAAATCCAGGATTTTTTGTTTTCTCTGAAAATAACTGGATCAAAAATATCATTTCCACAGATTTAAAAAACAGTAGCTTCTCATACTCTATTCTCGGGAAGAGGGCCAGTTAGCGTGCATTTATGAATAACAGGTCGAATTGTTTTCCAAGTATTAAGAATCCAAAAGTGTTCTCGTAAAATGTTAATTAACAATTGCGTCCAGTATGTGCATTTTTCTCATGGTAATAAAGCACTAATTGCTTAACAACTTCGTGTTTTGATGGAAGAATTGTGGACGCTATAAAGTCTTCTGCATCTTGACTAAAAGTTTCATCTTTAGTCTGATAATACCATTCTTGTCTTTGAATGCTCCTAAAGTTTTTAGCTTATAGTCTCGTTCATTCACAATCTTTTTGTATTTTTAGTGTTCTTTTAACTGTTGTTCACTGTTAGTGCATAAAAACTTCAGATAATTCCTATCTGAACATAAGACTTATTTGTAAAAATGCTTTTCTTATGTCAGTAATGACACCTATATTTTCTTTTTGAAATATTGTCAAAAAGTTCGGAATGTGTTTGAATATGTTCGATCCCTTTTCTAAAAATCATTAACACTAGGATGCCTTTTTGCCTTAGCAGATTCACCTCCTTAATTATTCCATCTTTAAGCCATTCCTGAAAAACATTTTCATAATCTTCCTAACGGGACTCTGACTTAAGGTGTTTAATGGTAGTATTCAGTTCCTTCAGTGCCAACTCATAATAATCTGGAAGTGGGTGATGATTTTCCAGCCATGCCAAATTTATTACAAAACAGTCATTATCAACATGCACTGTACTTTTAAAATGTTGTCTAGCAGCTTGTTGGTCCACAAATCTGTCATTGAGTTTATTGTGGATAGTATGGTTTCACTAATAAGGATGAACTCTTTCCTCTTGAGGTATCAGTCATTATCCCATGACAGTTCATCCAAGCTTCATTTCAATACCTCAAGACAGTTGTTGAAGCCCACCTGTAAGAAGATTTCCTGTGACATCTGCTGCAATTAAGATTTCAGTGGTACCTTTATTATCATCTATAACAATGTTAATTCTTTCTAATGAAGCTTGTTAGAAACCAGTGGTACAGATTCACAAAATAACTTGCGGGCTTAGAACTCTAAAATTGCAATTATAATCTCCTCGAATACTAGACAAATATGAAGTGAATGCTTCATGTTTACATACACCTGTATTTTCACCTCCAAGCAAAGATGCTGAAGATATTCTTGACTCTGGGGTTTATCTCATTTCAAGTGCTGTATCTTTCAGTAAATATGATCTCTGTGATGCAGTATCAATAATACCTCTAGTAGCACGCCTTTTCCCATTGCCTGTAATAATCACTTTGAATGTCTGTAACATCACTTTCGGAGTTGCTGATAAGTTTGAAAGTGTGATCCACTCAAAACTTGTCACCAAATTTTAGTTTTCTTCATCTGAGGTCTCTTTAGCATTGCATAACGATACTTGGGGAATATTTCTGCATAAAAGTATATCATGATTTTTCTCACAACATAAATACTTAACTCTACTATTAAATTTAATTACTAGATATCCTGGATTTAAACACAAACAACAACATTTGGATTTTGTAGTAGAAGTGATTCTATCTATGGTCACATGACTCTCTATCTCAATCTAGTCATTTTCTCACTTTAAAACAATCTCTAGAAAAGTGAGTATTTGAGCAGAATGTGCATGAACTCCAGATGTCAACGTCAATAGATCTGTTGCACTTGGATCATTATTAAAATTGCCTAATTTAATTTCACTCTTAACTTCTTTCTGTTCATATTATAATTTGTTGGTAATTTTTACATCAGTTTTTAATATAAATTAAAACTCAGCATGGCTAGTTGAATTCATTCTGCTGCCTCAACTTCATCTTGTAAAAAACCTAATATGTATTCTAAATCATTTTCTCTGTTACCTTACTCACATCAGTGTCCTCTGCATTGACTTCTCTTAACCAACAATTTGCAGATCTGTAGCAATTAACATATTCTCTGCTAAAGAAGATTTTATTAGTGGAAATATCACGGCAGCATACTTATCCCTAGTAATTCCTAGCAACAACTGATCAAATCATTTTCTTTAACAATGTTTGGAAGAATTTTGCCTTTGAAGAGCTAAAGCTCATAAATCTATAACATATACTTGAATTAATAATGTTTCTCTACCAAAAGGCATTTTTACTTGTTTTACTGCTTTTTCATAACTATTGCCTCAATGTGGAAAGCTTTTCATTAACTTCTCAATGGGACTACCTTTTTCAATAGTTTGAGTTAGATATGAAAATTGAACATGTAAATCAAGATTCAGATCTCATCTATTTTTTTAGAAATGTAGCCAATTCCTAATATTGCAATCATATGTTGCCAACTTTATTTTAATGCAATATGTTAATGTAATATGTAAGTATTTTGCTGACTAACAGTACTCTTAGCACTAAATCTGCATAATTTTTTGGTGATGATTGAAGTGTTCAATAAGTGTTCTAGTTCCTGTTCTAAAGGTCACAAACGATCAGTATGCATCTCAAATTCATTGACTTTCTTCTCAATCTTTGAATCAGAAACTTCCTCAGCATAAAACAATTGCTTATAATTTTTTTTTAATTCAACCATCAATAAAGCTTTCTTTTCAATAACCGTAAGTTTTGGAATTTTGCCTGTATTGGAATTTTGTCTGACTTCATATTCATTACACATTCAACTAAACAGCTACTGAAGCTGCTTTCTCTCTCTCTTTAAAAACTTCATCATTTATAAATATTCAAATATATTCTCAAAGTAAACTTCAACTTACTCAAAGCAGCCATGTCCTGTTGTGGATGCCTTATGATGAAAATAGCTTTCAGTATCAGCTTTAGTAAATAGCTTTTAGTACCAGCTTCGAAATCAGAAGTTTGAAAATGTCTCTAAAAATTGTAGAGATAAAATATGAATACAGATTCTTTATTCGCAAGACTATATATATATATTACAGATAATATCATGCTTTACTCTGAAAAAACTTACTGAATTTCTTAAATATGTAATCTCAAACACTCATGCCATTTAGTGGTGTGTTTAAGATTTATCTCCAGTTGTTAATGCAAATTTACTCATTTACTTTTTAAACTGAAGAACATCAAAACTAAAATGTTTCCAAATAAAGGTACAAAACTCGTGTTTTTAAAATAGTTTACAAAGAGTATGAAGAAAGCATATAAATTCTGAACACTCATTTTAATCTGATTTCATCCAGCTTTTAACTTTTTTTTTCTTCGCTTTGTTTTTAATTCTTTTACATAAATGATTTTACTTCTGTTTTAAATGATTGCTGCCTCAAATATTGCAAGCATAGTATAGAGGGTGTTTGTACATTTTTCAAATGATTTCAGAGCTATTCAAGTATTTTTTAAAATGTGAAGAGCATTTTTTAAATGTTCAATCTTAAAGGCTTTTTTTCTGGACTTTTAAGTTTGCATCATGATTTCCTGGATAGAAGGGCTTTTCATAAAATTTCCAGGAGTACTGGTTTCCACTACTTTACACTACTTTACACTGTCCATCAATTGTGTCATGGTGGGTTCACACTTAGAAAGAGCTCTTTTTAAGAAACCAAAGTCACAATAGTCTGTAGGTGAAATGTCAGAGGACTTTGCTGAAAATGTTGAAAAGATACATATGCAATACCCTTATCAGTCTTCATTTTTCTAGGAATGCAGTGGTACTTTTTGAAGTATGACTTGTTGCTTTGCCTTGCTGTTTCACGATTTGAAGGGCCTACTATATGTCGGCTCAGTTGCCATGTCGGACATTCTTCTTGAATTTACTACAAGAAGCATATCTCCTGTCATTCTCCCTCATATTCTCATATTCATCTAACAGATTACTTAAATCGTGTGGGACTACGATTTTAGTCCAATCGTCTATAAAATTACGTTATTTCCCTTTGTTGAATTCTATGACAATCAGAAACTTCCTTTGTGGAAGTATTCACTGACTGAAACTTGACTGAAAACCTGACTGAATCAGGTTTGTTTAATCTCTTTCTCTTCGTTTTCGGTAATAAATAGACCTTTATTTGTTGCAGTCATTTAGGTAAATCTGTGCGTCATCAAGAGTCATAATGTATCTCCATTTATCTGTTGCTAAATAGTTTTCTTAGAGCGTTCTGCAATAGTTTCCATACAGTGTTGTAAAAATTGTTCTGCATTGAGCCAAATGCCTTGCAAAAGTTAAAGAACATTATGCTTTTTAGCTTTTTTAAGTTGTAGATCCTGATTTATTATCTTATTTGTTGTTGCTACAGATGCATTTAAAGACTTTACAAGTGATTTCTGCATCAGGAGATTTTCTCTTGTTACCAACCATTTAACTTGATAAATATTAGTAACAGTATGTACCTTTTTTTAGGTTTGGAGTCTTTCCATATAGAAATAATGATTGACAGTTTTTCCTTTCCCAATTAAAAATGTGTGCTTATTCTGATCTTAAAAATTTTAATACCATCCATTTCACAACATTTTTTAATTATGTAATAGGAATATTTCTCTTTGGAAAGCTCAAAAACATATCCTTTAATTCACAGCTTGTACATGCAACATTTTGAAAGAAGAAATTTAAAAGTAGCAGGCAATATTTCGCTTTCAACTAAATAAGCTGTTGGCAGAAATATTTATTCCAAAACATTTGCTTTTTTTTTAATCAAAATTGTTCTAAAAGTGTGTCAGCCTATGTATATGAACTTGAAATCAAAATAGTAAAACGGATGAACTGCTAATCTAATGTCTAGGTTTAATATAAATTTCATTCGCTTTAATTCTATTACACCTATTTTTTCTGTACATTACAGAAGTCGACAACTGATGCTTAACTTAATGCTTAATAGATGTTGCATTATGTGCATTGTAATTAGTTTGGTGTTGTGAGATCATTTACAGCCTTCAGTATTTTGTACTATTTAAAATATTTTATTAATTTCAGGAGTAAATAGTACTTCATCCTGTCAAACACCTTTTTCATTAGAACTACCGGTTGGCAAGTGGTCTCCTAGACGTATGTCATCTTCCTCACCATTCCATTACAAAGGACTTACTAATGAAATTACAGAAAGTGATAGCTCCTCAACATCAGAACGTGTTATGGATAGTGACCCCGTTTCATTAACTGATATACATGATCAAGAAACATGTGATATAAAACACATTTTATAGCATTCAGCTTCTGAAGATACACTGGTGAGTTATTTATTCCTAATCATAGGACATTCTGATGACTTTCTTGAATGGGATTTTTTTTTCTTTTTTGTCTGCATTCTGTCCTAAGAAAAGAATTGGAAGAATTAATGAAACCATCAATTTAAATATTTTTAAATGTTAATAAAGTGTTTATTTAGATTGAAGGCAAATTTTTAAATCTGATAGCCAGTTTATTTTTTGAGCCATATGTGCAAAACCGTATAATTAATAATCATACTATTTTAATTTTATCTATTACTGTTTAGCTGTAACATACCTTCAACTTCAACAGCATAAATGATTTTAAGTCTTGGCATTAATCTGTACTTGTTTTGCTCTTTCGAAGTATGGAGAGTATTAAAGATTTTACTGTATCAGTTATTTAGAATGAACATTTGTATTATCCAGCAGCATAACTTTTAAAGCAAATTCTAAATTTTCTCAAACAAATAGCTTTTCTAAGCATACTTTCTTGTGATGTCTTGCAACTTCTTCACAAAAATATTTAGAGCTGTGGTTTTACTTTTAAAAACTGATGAATCCTGGCACCAGTTGTGTTTTCACTCTGTGTAAATAACATGCAGGCTTAGTTCTGTAATTTATATTTCTAGTATGAAACGTGACATTTGTGTGAAGTAAAGGACACATTCTGTATATTTCCCATTCAGCTTATTTATATTCTACAAACTGGAATTAAAGAAGCTTTATGAAAATTTGCTATTATGAGTTAAAATGGTAAATGCAGCATTTGAAAATTCTGTAAATAATAACCAAAAATTAATTCAACAGGAAGGAAAACTAAAATATATGCCATACACAAATGTACAGTAGCCTCATGAAACTGGTAAACAACTCACAGATAGTTTTCGATTATCTTATAAGCTGCTAAGCATGCATTATTCTAAAACTGTAGTGGTAAAAATAAACTTATTGCATAAAATATAAATTGAATAAAAACATTTATTCCTTTAATTTTCAAGTGTCACAGAATCGAATGAATGCTTGAAAAAAATGTATTTTACTTCATTTTTTTCTAATTTAAAATATATTGATATACCATATACTTCAGACTTTAGGAATGAGTTTTGTAATTATTATTCCTAAGGATAAGACATTGAGGTTTAAAAAATAATTGTCTAGTTTCTTTTATGTCTTATAAGAAACTATAAAAATTACACTGAGACGTTTTAGTTTTGTCCACGGTATCATCTTGACATTCAATAAAAGTGACCTGGTGGTGAATATACTAGATAGAGGATGCAAACAGATTCCATATCATAGCTAAGCATCAAGTGATCCATGTCATGTAGAAATATCCCAAATCTAGGTTCTTCAATAATAAAGAGGCTGTTTCAAAAGAAATTGCTTCTAGAAACCTAATAATTTCTGCATCTTTGTTATTAGCAATAATGAAAGTAATTTTTAATGTTTTTGGAATGGCTGCTATATTTGATGGAAGCCTAATGCCTTAAAAAAATGTACCACCAGTAAAACAAGGGAGGCGGTTTTATACTTGTCTGGGCTGTACATTGGTGAAAGGGTTAAAAACTTGGTGTTCACCTACCATGTTGAGAATAAGAAGCAATACATTTATATAATGATGCAAAATAAAGAAAAAAAAATGGGTAGAAACTGGGTTGAGTATTAGATTTCATTTTCCAACATGTATTCGAAAAATAGTAAAGTAGTTGCTGTACCTTTATGAAAGGCAATTTGGAACCTCATGAGAATCTCCAAACCATAATGTGATAAAAAAAACTTAAAATGTGTACTAGAGAGAAAGTTGTAAAGGATTACTATATTTTGAGCAAAGAAATTTTGAAAGAAGTACAGTAGACATTTAATTAACTGGCCTGCATGAACTAGTCTTTAGATCAGATAAATAAGTTCCCAGTAAATCTGGAAAAATAAAAGCCCATTTTTTAATCCTTATGGTGGTGGTATTCAAACTATGGGTCGAAAGTTTATAGTGGGATTGCAAGGTGGACTGAAGTTATAAAAAATCCGAATTGATGGTACATAACTAAGGATCAGTGCTCTGATTCATGTCATAAAATTATTTTTTGGGCTGCACTGCCATAAATTTTGAATACCACAGCCTATGGGGTTCCATCCTTTTATAATGTTACTGTAACAACAACTTTAATATTTTTTTGCTATCTATGTGGAGTCCTTCTGTTGGGAAATGAAATCTAATCCTAAACACATTTTTTAACTTAAAGTTACAATTTTGATTTATGTATTTTTATAAGATCAAGAGTCTTCAAAATATGATTAGCAGTCATCTTGCTTTAATTTGCTTTCTGGAAGCAACATGTTGTTTCTGAGTCATACTAGACCTCTTCTTCATAGTGTACTAGACCTCTTCTTGAAATTGGGGAATGAAAATTTACAAGACTGGATAAGAGAAGTCCACTGTATTACAACCAGAATGAGAAATAAAGTTAAAACATAAAAACACTTGTAGAATCCATGCCCAAAGTCATTGAAATCTGTTGTTCTGTTGAAAGGATAAGCATTAAATATGTACATTTTCTCTGAAACAAAAAATATCATACAAGTTATTCTTTCAATTTTGGGGCTTCGCGCTCTTTTGAATCAAATGTTCTTTTTAGTTTAAAGCTGACTTAATCATGAAATTTTTCATCTTTTGATACCTAGCCAAAGGATACTTAATATGCATAAATTATTGTTGGAAAGTGCTATGCTACTTGAATGGGACGTGCAGGCATGTTTGTTCAGTTTTCTGAACTACATCATAATGCGAAACCAAAGTTAAATTAAGAAAATAACCCTTTTCTTATCTTATTCTTCTCTAAATTAAGCTTTATATACATTGCAAATTCTGTTCTCAAATAAAAAGTTCTTTATTTCTACTGTTCCAGTAAGCTTATATAAAATTTCTGAATAGCAACAGTGATGTATTGAACAAAACTAGTGTGTAAACTAAGTAAACAATCATTATAACATAATTTAACTACTTTAGAATAACCTGATGTACAGAAATGTATCTTAGAAAAAGACACATATGATGACAGGAAATCAACATTCACAAACCATCCTGAATCTCCCAGTAAACATCACTTGGTTGGGAACAACCATTCTCTGAAAAAATCATATTATATAACAAATGAATTCCTAACTTTGGTAATTCCAGTGATTCATTGGCTTGGGAAATAATCCATCTATAAATATTGTTTGGATGGCAAAGCTTAGTTCATTCTCTAAATCTGTAGCGTTTTTGATTGAAATGGCTATTTGCTTGAAGAAATATATCCTTCTGTAGAAAACAAAGAAATCCTTACTTAGGTACATATTAGAAATAGAATATTTTAAAAATGCTCCTATGGACTTACTATATTACTCTTTATTGAATGTCTTAAGTAGGATGTAGAAATTAAAGCTTAGTAAAAGATAATTCAGAATGCTTGCTTTATGTATATACAGGAGCTTAGTTTTAAGATCACCCCTAGAGACTAGGCAACTCTACATGTGGTATGACTTAAGGAGGAATGACTTGGAACAATATCAATTTATGCAATTATTCAGAGAATAACCACAAACATTTCAAAATAAATATTGATATTCATTTAGTTATTTTAAGTATTTAACATATGACTTAATGCAATTAATTCCATTTCCAAATTATTAACATTTATTTTGCAGTGTGGCACAGAAACTTAATTAAAATGTATACTATTTGAAACTAATGTTTAAAGAAATCAGTAGTACATTATTGTTTCTCTTTTGATTTAAAAAATTAAAGACCTCTCTCTGAGTTATTAGAGGGTTTTAAATGTAGTGCTGGATGTGATTAAGAATCTTACATTTCCTGCAATTCTTGATGTATCAGCTTTTGTGTTGTTGCATTTTCACTTTCCACACAAAATGCCTCATCAGCATTTGTTGGATCAGAAACTCTCTTCATCATTATATATTTGACAATTTGAAACACTGTTATATGCATCAATGTTTTCTACTCATTCAAAGCATAACAGTCTCTTTTCTGAAGATATTGGAAAGAGTAATAATGTTGTATTTCCACTGAAGTGTTGATAACCATTGAACAGTAAAACAGGATATCCAAAAAAAAGGGGGGCAGGAAGAAAAAACAAAGGAAAAAAAGGAAGGGGGAAAAATTCAATGTTTAATGTATGGGTATCAAATTCCTGACAGAGAATATTGCATCCAAGAAAGAGACACAAAAGTACCGTAATTTCCGGAAGAAAGGCCGCATCACCGTAAACGCCGCACTCGAGAAAAATGGCGGAAAAAATTAAAATTACGCAGAAACGCCGCAATAAATTAAATTGCGCGTGACATCGTCGTGGACCGTATAGACGCAAAATCTTGATTTATGTCCTGATATATGACATATCAGTTAAGAAAAATGCATGACATAAAACTAACTCAAAAATAAATTAAAGGTAAGTATGTTGAAAATATATTTACGTTCAAGAATATACTTATATTTACTCACTAAAGAAGTCCACATTTGTCATACTCATACTATGTTATAAAAAATGTTGCAACAAAGAGATATTAAATTTGGATGACAAAAGAAAATTTTAAATTTTACTTACAAAGGAATTACAGCAAACTGCATATCAAATGAAGCCATCAAAATCTGATTTTTCACTATCTGAACTAAAAAGATTTAATAAATCCTGATCTAAGTCCAGGTGTTCCAAATCATCACATTCACCCTCTTGGTTTACAGTCTCTTTATATGAGGATATAGTAATTCCAGCTTCTTTGAACGCTGCTATTATTGACAATGTTTTCACTGATTTCCACGCACTTCCTACCCACTTTGCAACTTCTTCATAAGATGCTCTATGCATTTTGCCACTTTTGGTATACGGAATATGAGTGAAGGATGCAATCCTTCACTCATCCAACACTCCCACCGCTTTCGGACTTCAACTTTCAAGGATTTATTACCTAACAAATCTAATGATTGTAAGATTTTTGTCAAACCACCAGGAATTATTGCTACTGTAGTAGACAGTTTTTGACATCTAGTTTTCACTGACTCAAGTAAATGAGCATGCATGGAATCCATTATCAATAACCCTTTTGGTTGGAAAAAAAAATCCCTTACAACACTGCCAAACTTTTTTTTTTTTTTTGGTAGCCACTCATGCATGATTTTTTCGCACATCCATCCATTCTCGTTTGCACAAATAATTACGTCATTAGGAAAATCTTCCTTTGGAATAGTTTTTCTTTTAAAAATGATCATCGATTTTAGTTTGTCGCCGTTTGCAGCGCAATGTAAATGACGTTCTTTCATGCCCCGTCGTAAGCGCAGATAAGTTTTTGCAGCAGTTTCATCAACAGTTCTGTTTGCAGGAGATTCGAAAGCTAACGGCATTTCATCCATATTTATTATCTGTGATGGGAGAAGTTTTTTTTTTTTGTCAATAATATCTCACATATTTTAGAAAAGATGCCTTTTTATCCTGCCAGGCCATTGGTAATTGTTGCCCTACTGTTGTTCTAGTACCCTCAGAAATATTTTTTCTTTTCATAAATCTGCTACGCCAGCAAGGCCCTCCTTTGAAATCATTTATGTTCATTTGTTTTGCCATAAATTTTGCTTGTAAGCGAATTTTTGAAATCGAAATTGCCATTCCCTTTCTTTGTTGCTCCTTTATCCAATTTTCGAGGTCATCCTCTAGATTCGGCCACATTACAGTACCACTTCTTTTGTCTCTTTTCCATTGTGGCAGATTTTTAAGTTCTTTTTCAGTTCTCCAACATCAAATGCATCTCTCGTCTACTTTAAACTCTCGAGCTGCTCCTCTATTTCCAATTTGTTCAGCACGTAAAATTAAATTAAGCTTAAAACCAGCAGTATAGCTTCTGTGCCGTTTAGGTGCCATTTTAAAAAATTTTCCACTCCTTTCTTACTTGAAAACTATCCAACAAGTACTTATACACAAACTGATGGGGTCTGTATATGGCAGAGTGCCAGGAAAAAGCGATTGGTGCTGAAGACGAAATATGTCAGAATTCATTATTGCAATGCAGACGGTGTCCTTTGAAAAAAATTGCAGTAGATTTACAATGGAAAAGGTAGGGGTGGGAGAAGATGGGTCCTGGAAGATTCATCAAATGGCAGAGAAGAGAGACTATTCAAACTGATGAGAATTCTAATTTGAAAGAGGGAAGAATGTTATTATTAGGTCCCATTTAGGGTAAATAAGGCATGTTGGTTCTTTCAAGGGAAAGAATGTAAACAAAATAAAGTTCCCAGAAAGCAACTGAGTAGTCTTTTGTGTGGAAACAGCACCAATCTATGTACAATGACAAGTCATCCAAACTATGCACAATGACATCATAGGAAATATTTTTTTTAGTGACCTAAGCACCGCATGGGTAGAAACGCTGCACCCGTTGAAAATTTAAGTTTTAGACATGTAAACGCCGCGGCGTTTCTTCTGGAAATTACGGTACTTTTGTTATTAATTGCTTCAATCAAGTCTCTAGGGAGTAATTAAATGTTACATTTTGAATCACACCTGTAGTATTCATGTGACTCAAAATGTGAAATTCAATAGCATCTGGCTGTAAAGCACTCATATTGTTTGGCAGCTAGACAAATTCAGTTCATTTTACATTTGGCACATCAAAGTGGGTTATACAGCTATTTGCAACAAATTCCGTTCTTCCATTAACTCCTGAAAAATCCTTGTCAAATCAATTGATAATGTTTTCCCAAATTTTTTCTCTTGGACTAAACCTTTTCATTAATTTTGTTTAAGGTTAGAAATGATTAAGGATTCTTTAAGAAATGTAGCTTCCTGGGTATTTCTATCATAGATAAAAATGCAACCATCCATATTTAATAATAATGCAGCTATTAACAGTTCTTTACTCCTCTTTCCATCCGTATGTTTCTCGTTTTAGAAGGAAAGAATTGTTTCTGGTATAACAAAGTAAAACAAGCTACATGTTTTGAATACCGTATAAACACATTCAGGCCAAGGCTCGATTACAACCTAGACCCAAATGTAGCATTGTAACTCATCATTATACAGTTTCTATTTCATGGGAAAAAAAAGAGTGATGTTTAGTTACTCTTGAAAGAACTTTAGTGTCTACGGCCCCAGACTTTTTAGTTAGGCCTTGTTTACAAAATGGATTTTCCCACTTTTGCAGTGCAATGCTATTAACATTGGCATCTCCAAATTTTTTTAAATAAGGTATGCCTCAACTGCAATCTTTGATTTCGGCCATTGCTGGCTATGAAATTCTATTTGGCTAGTTGTTAAGCAGTTTTCATTACTTTTTAAAACTCATTATTACAGAAATTTAATTTCTGCTATATTTTATTCACATTAAAGCATTTTCTTATTAACAAATGATAAGCATTGCTTCTTTACTACAGAAAAAATTCTGTTCAAAAAGTCAAAGGTATTCTTGAATTTCCACAAAAACTGCTTTGGCTGATTTCTTTCATTAAGTCTTCCGCAGTATTCTTTTCATTTGCAGTATTTAAATATTTTGCATATATTATTTCAATCTAATGAAATCTAGAGCTGAAGTCAGTATTCATTCTATATTAGTTCAGTCGTAGATTTTGAACTAGTTACAGGCACATATTCTAGGAATAATTTCTGAACTGCGATTTATCATTTTATTACCCTGTTCTGTGAGCAAAGGGACCAGGTAGACAATATAAACTAAGGGAACAATGAGCTTGACAAAAAAAAGTTATCAATAAAGTAACATTATTTCACATACAAGAAAATTTCTTGGAAGATATTGAAAATTTTAACAAAATGTCTGAGGCTTGTAAATTGAATGTTATGAACAACTTTGATATTTCTCAGATCACACTTTATATTCAATAAGTAAAACTGTATGTACTTGACTGAGGCTTTAAGTTGTAACAATATAAGCGGAGTCGCATAACAGAATGTAATGAATAATTATGAATTTCATTTAAAAGTATGCTGAAAAAAAAGTGGCTACAAGCTTTATTCCCTTAAATGTTGCTCTTAAATATGCACTTCCAATGGAAAGAATTTTAATGAAACAATTTCATGATTTGTAACCATAAAATCTAGCTTTATGTATGTACCCTATAAAGCAACATGTTTAACTAAGATAACTACAAAACATTTTATATATTTATATGCAAAATTCATGGAGACATTTGAAAGCAAATTTACTGACTAGAGTCACTTTTCACCGACTATAATGATCGAAATTCAATTTTTTTTTTACCCAGATTTAAAGAGCAACTTCAAAATGACAGTTGTTTGGGCAGTGAATAGTTCTATCTTGAATAAAGCAGTATTAAAGTTATAGCTAAAAGTATTAATGATAGTATCTCTGCAAATTTTGTATATAAATGTATGGAACTTTTAGTATTGCACTTGGTGAAACATAATGTTGTTTTACTAATTACGATTTGAGGTAATAATGCAAAAAGATTTTATATTTGTAGTTTTTATTATAGTGCAATATGTTTTTAGTTATTTATAATTTTATTACTTTATTCCTTTTATTTACAACATTGAAATTATTGTCGTAAAACTTTTCATCTTGGGATTTCTAACTGGAACTACATGTCATATATATAATCAGGAAATTAAACACTGTAACCTCCATTTTTGTAAACCTTATATGTGAAAATTTAAAACATCCATATTCATAGGTAAGAGATGAACTAGTTTGGCCAATATACAGTTATAGTTTATATGGCTGCAATTATCTTTATCTAGATTTTACTATTATTGTGATTTAACTCAAATTTAGTATTAATGTTTAGTTTTCATTACCTTTAAGTGCACATTACTGCCATTCTTAAAAATCATCTATTAAATGAGGATGGGCAAAAACAATTTAGGAAGCTGAGACATCAAAAGCTCACAGTGTAAATTTTTTTATCAAGACCTATATTTAATTACTAAAACCCCAGCTTCATTATCAAACATGATTGAGAATGGAGGGAGAAGATCCCCTTCAAGATTTTCTCTTAACAGGAAATAAGAACAACCTTTCCAGTATTGTAGTAATTTTTTAAGTATATTTTGTGACTGTTTGTCACTTAATGTATGAAGACCAATATACAGTTATAGTTTCTATGGCTACACCTATCTTCAGCAGTTATCATTTATGTATAATGACTTGATACTTAGTCATTTAAAAATCAGCTTATAAAATGAAGTTTATAATATGTTCCTCCTTGTAACTGATATAATGGGAAAACATATGCAACTGCACCACAAAAAAGGACTGTTATCAGCTGTTAATCAAATAATGGCCCTCGAAATCTTCCGTAACTGTCCTGTGATAATAACTGTAATAATAAAATAGTTAATATTTCTTCACAGGTTTACATTTTTTATTCTTCATGTTGAACATAATAAACAACATTTGGTTCCAATTCTGTCTTTTAGTAACAATACATGATTTTGCATATTAAAATATTTGTTATAAGAAATTGCTTAATTTTATATATTAAAATACTTTAACTGGAATGAATAGTTTACTTTGTCTATTATTTTTTTTTCTCTTTTTATTCTTTCAGGTGATCTCAAATTCTTGAAAAGATGTGATGTTCATAAGAAAGGAATTTATTTCGAGTAATTTCCCAGTACTGGAAACTTACTTTCCATTTGTGCAAAAAATCTTGCCGTGGTTCTTGATGCTGTTACTGTACTCTGCCTTATATTTTGATTGTTATTTCAGAGTGCAGTTGTTTCTGCGTAAAAATTAGTTATACATTTTTAAGATATTTGAAAATTTTATCATACATATCTATGAATTGGGTGATCCAAAAAGTTTAGTAGTTTTGTTATGTATTTGAATATTTTAAATTTCATGTTAAATAATTATATGAAATATTTTATAGTAGTTGAAATACAGCTAAAATTTTGAAACAGGGTATCCCACTCATAAGAGGCCCTGGGAAATGTGTGATGTAAATCTTATAACAGAAGAAAATGAAACCAAATTTTTACATAACATGCCTTTATGCTTGAGAAATGAAAGTGCATCAGAAGAGGTACTGAAAGTGACCTCCTCCCACTTGTATATACATTTCAACATGGTTTTGCATTTTCGTGCATGTTGCTCCCAGATTGCACGTGGTAGAGTGATGAAGTGTGGTTCCACTTGTCAGGATATGTGAACTAACAAAACACATGTTTAGGGAGTAATGACAACTAACATGCTGCTACCAAGGAACTATTTCATTCACAGAAGTTGGCTGTGTTTTGTGCATTACCACAACGGTGCATCATCGGGACAATTTGTTTTACATTATTGTCACCAGTGAAGCATACCAGGCACTTTTCATGAATTTGTGAACCAGTTGGATGATGTTTAAGTTGACACTTGGCTTACCAGCAAGATGGGGCAAGATGCCACACATCTGTAGTGAATATGAATGCGGTGGAATCATTTTTCTAGACTTGATCTTCCTTGAGTTTTTTCTATGGGGCTGTCTTAAAGGTAATGTGTACAAGCACAAAAAATGCATATCGATGATGTGCGTCAGAACGTACGCCATGAAATCAAAGAAATGGCACCCAATACTCTGACAACAACATAATGTGAATATGCAGCGCCATGTTTAACTGTGTGTACATGATAGGAAAAGATCACTTCCAGCACCTCTTCTAATGCAGTTCCATTTTTCAAACATAAAGGTATGTCATGCAAAAATTTGGTTTCGTTTCCTTTTATTATAAGATTTTTATCACACTTTCCTGGGGCCTCTTTCGAGTGAGACACCCTGTACAATAGGTGCTGTTTAATGTATATATTGGTTAACATGTTCTGCTAAATAATAATGAATTCTTAAAAGCAAACCCAGATCTATGTATTAAAACTTCTGTTCTTTCATAGATATTTATTTAATATACAACAGCCAAAATAAATTCTGATTTTTAAAACTTCACAAAATGTTAGTGAACAATAACCAGAACAGAGCTGAATAACAATTTCTTCACACTTATTTATGCTTTTATGTAATTATCTGAATGTAATAAATGTGATGACTTACTACTTTTGATTAAACTTAATTTTTATTCAATTTATGTTATGCTGAAATTTAAATTTAATGCATTAACACAACAAAGCATTTATTGAACTGTTGATGCTTGGTACATAGAAAACGAGAAAGAAATTAGGTAGTAGAAATTTGTTTTAGAATAGTTTTGGACTATATTTAAGAATATATATACAGATTTTTCTTGAGGCCTGTTATAATGGAATTTTTTCCTTTGCCATGATTTTATGAGAAGCTAAAAGATCAAATCTAAATTGTCAATTGTTTTCTGTATGTGCAAATTCAGGAAAATGGTAGCCCATCCTGAATACTGTTGTTGTTTTACATTTTTCAAGTATTCACCATTACTTCTCCAACTTTAGGTTGACGATGAATTTTGGAGAATGAAAACATCTCAATAATCCTTAAGTAGTATTCTTTTTAGGTTTGAGTTACATTTTTGCTTAAGCTTTTTTGTACCCACATCCCACTGAAATGTTTCCCATAGTGCTGATAATAGTGTGTGCTATTAGCATGCACTATTATTAACACTATAGGATAATAGTATATTATCCTGTAGTTACAAATAATCCCATAGTTCTAAATAAAATATAACTGGGAGATAGATAGTATATTATCTCCAAATTATGTTTTAGATTATTTAAAGATTATGAAAGTTATAAACAACCAGCTATATTTCTCGAGTTACTTCAGAGTAGAAGGGACTCTCATCTGAAGATGCCTTCATTCTTGACATTTTCATTAATTGCTACCCTCTGCATTTAATTTTTAAACCTCCATCTAATGACAAAGCCTGTAACTATCATTTAATTATTCTAATTGAATCCAGTTCATTGTCAGTGATGCCTTGCTCTTCTGTTTTTCTGACAATATGCAAAGCTTTTGGAGCATTATGGGATGTATGATGAAAAAAACTGAAAAATTAAAAGCTCTCTAGATAATCCCATTTTTAGATTGGATTCCATTTTAATTCTTTTTATCTTTTATTCAATTTTTTTAAAAAAAATTTCAAACTGCCATTATCTGTCAAACTGTCACTTTTTCAAAGACTCGTAAGTTTTTCATATGAATTATGGACATAAAATACTTTTACTATACGGGTAAATGAATGGTGTTTTTATATCATACCATTATGAATTAATCACACTTCGCAAGTTTTATTCAAGTTGATCACAAAGATCAAAATTTCTCACTACGATGGAAGAAATGTATTTTATTTTCATAACATTTATTTCAGACTATAAAATTATTTTGGTTAATAAAGGAGCGAGAAAAATCTAAATAAAATCGCATACATTCAAATTTTTATGATATTTTAAGGCATTATCATTAGGAGTATTTTCCATTTGAACTGAAAGGCAATAAATGAGTTGAATATCACATTAAAAAAAATTGTAATAAACTTATGGATAAATTGTGATGGCAGTAATATAATTAATCTTGTCAAACGCAAATTTGCGGAACACGATTTTGCATATATGCCCTTTTCAAAAACTTTAAAGGTTGAGCAAAACAGTAATGTATTTTGGCATAGATTTTGAATAAATAACTCTATCAAGTGAGAAATAAATTCTATCGTACGTATTTTTACGCTGGTGTGTTGCCATTGTGTTCCATTTTCCAAAGCCAAATTCTAATCAGAGGGCAAAACGGGAGGGGGGATTAACTGTATACAGAACATTAGCTCTCTAAAAGTGTCAGTTCATCTTAGAATCTGGTTCAAAAACGGAATTTCGAAAAAAGGATTACGTTGTTGTTGTCTTGTCCAAGGAGTCAGTGCAGAGGAGTCGAATAGGACTGATAGTATCCAGAACAGCCACAGCAACATTAATAATCTTCAAAGAACAGAGGAGTTGGTGTGAGGGAGCCATATCTATACTGAAGAGATTGGCCAAAATAGCAGGACAGTCGAAGAGATGGTCTGGAGAAAGTTGGATATCAGTACAGTGAGAACAGCTATAATATTGCTTACCATCAGAGAATATCTTCATTCCTTTGATGTGTTTTGTCCTCAGTCTGGCTATGGTAGTGGAAATGACACGGTTAAAATTCAGGGAAGGAATGGAATTCTTGATTGATTAGGAGGTTAAGTCTTCGGCTGGCTATTGTGTCAGCATCGTTAAGGGTTAAGCTGTTGGAAAGTTTAGAACTACTTCGGCCGTCTTTGGCAAGGCCATCAGCCTACTCATATCTATAAATATCAACATGTGCTGGTATCCACTGTAGTGTGCAGATCCTTTGGGCTGCAGTAGTTTTGTTCATGAGCATGATAATGCTCTGGTTAAGTTGAGAACTACCCCTTAGGATGGCTTGGAGTGCAGATTTAGAATCAGAGAATAAAAGGCCACTGGAGTTCTGAATTGTCTTGAAAAGGTACATATATAAAGTCTTTTTGATGGCCACGAGCTCGCAGGTATAATTTGAAGCCATTTTACCAACAGGTATTTTATGGGATTCAGATTCACCATTAGCATGAATGAAATATATGTCAGCACCACCCCTGTCGAGGTCTGAGTCGGAGGAACCATCTGTATCTGCAACAGCTAGATTTTGAGCTGAATTTGAAAGTTCATTTATCGTGTGGATGCCTTTCTCCTTGATTATTGCAGCTGGCTCTTTTTGTCAAAAGCTTGCAAGAGGTTTAAATTTCCATTTGCTTGTGGGGAGGGACTGTTAGAGAGAAGAGGTTCTTTAACAATATCAATATCTTCATGCTGTAAGTTGATTTCCCTCCTGATTTCATTGTCAAATTGTAGGGTAGAGGACTGCTTTAATCTATTTTTTTTCCCTTTCCGTGCCTTGAAGGTTTTGTTGGAGATATGAAGCTGTAAGGCATCTAATTTTATTTGTGAACTTGATGATGGCTAATTTTCTTCTGTTTTCTGAGGGGGTTAGGCCGCATTCAGTTTCGGCTTTGTTGTTGTTTGTAGATGAGACGGCACCAATAATGATCCTAGATGCTGTGTACTAGACAGTGTCAATCTTACCCTTTTCAGAAGATGAGGCTGGTGCCCAAATGGGGGCAGCATATTCTAGAATGGGCCTAACAAGCGAAATATAAGTATTAAGAAGAGTTGTTGGTCATGATCCCTAGGATGCATCACAAAATCTCTTAAGGATATTAAAAGGCTTTGTTAGAGATTTGCTACTTCTCCAGCTTTGCTACTAGCTTCAATAAGCTTATTCCTCAACTGCTCGCTGTTGTTTCTCATGAGCTCCTGGCTGATAGAATCTCTTTCATGTATCAGCTCCTCCATGTTGTGGTCTCTCCAAAAGAGTATCCAGTTGTCTTTTCGTTTTCCTCTCAGAATGTTGTGCCTGGCCACGGTTTGAATATGACGTGTGAAGAGTTTCTCAAGATTTCTATTTTCAGACGATCCCGAGCAAAGGCATTCCAGCTCCTGCATCAAACCTTCCCAGTTAGCTTTGCGGAAGTTCCATCAACACTTATAGTGTGGGAAGTATTCCTGATTTATTTGGATAGTGGTCGCTGATTGTAGATTTTATTACTTACCAGTAAGAATTATCTGCAGTTTTGTAGGTTATAGCAGTGATATCGAGAGCAGATGCAGTTGGTTCTAGAGACATAAGTGCTTTATCCTGTGTTACGAGTAGTCAAATTCAAGTCAGCAGCCAGGTCTCAATTTGGTTTCCCTTGGAATCCAGTAGTTAGCAACCTCATGAAGGGCTTTTGAAAGCTCCAAGAATAATTTTGGTCTCAGCTGTGATATCTGCAAGACTCTGGAGGAGATCAGTATCAATTGGTGAATTATCAGGATGGTAAGCATTTACCACAGTAGTAGTATGCTTAGGAAGAAAAGTATTTATTGCTTGAGCCTTGGTATTGCTGTTGGCAGAAGATGCGGTCTGAGGGATTTCTGTAAACTTCAGCTCTGGAGTTTTTACTAAGAAAGCAATGCTGCCACCAATACCAGTGAGCCTATCTTTCCTTATCACTATGAAGGATTACATTAAAATAATTTTGTTACATTTTTTAAATATATTTTTCTATTCTTTATGAACTACTTTTGTAAAAGTCTCCTCTTATTCTAGTTTTTAAGTAGCCCTTTATGAAATGCTGTTTCTATATCCTTTTCTTCAAACCCTACGGGCCCATTCGTGATCAAGCAGTAAAATTGATGAACACTGGTAGTTCCACCTAGGTTCAATTCCACTCCTGTGCTTTTTGCTTTTCTTATTCATAACAGATTTTCTTGCTATATCCAGCTGAATCTCCTTTTCCAAATTTCAGGAAAAGCTGTTATATCAACTCTTCTAACTGAACACTTTTTAGCACTTGACCATGGCTGTTCTGACAGTTCACTGGGTGTAAAACTAATCTAGCAGAGTAAGATTTAGAAGACAGCTGCTGCTTCACATTTATAAATTTTCTTCTTTGAACTGCTTTGCAACATTGGAAATGGATAATCAGTCACTTTTTTTAAAAGATTTCTCTTCTAGCATCAACTATTATTTATGATATATATTGATGTACACAGTGTATTAAATATACCTATCCTTTATATCTTACTCAACCATTATAAATGGGAAAATGTCCTCCTACAGCACTTACAGAGAATATTCCTATTATGCATTGCATTACTAAAGGGATTAACACAGTACTTAAAACACATTATACTACACAGTGATGGGTGTTGCAAATTTGCGAAGGATTATTGCTCATCTATAATTACAACAGATTTGCTATCATTAACAGAATTTAGAAACTTTCCCATAAATTATGACTTTCAGTGAGTGTAATTAATTATTCTTTAGTAATTATTATTCTATTGAAAGACAGTGCTTTTAGGAGATTCTGAACTAGCAAAAAGGTTTGCCAATGATACAAGTTATTTGATGTGTCAAACAGATGCATAAAATATGCATATTTTTCATTCTGAAATGTAATTTCATAAATGAAAGGATTTCAAAGATGTCATATTTATGTATAAAAAAATAGAAAAGATTTTCTGAATTGTTTCAAACTGACAGAATTTATAGATCAAAGGTACATGAGACTTCATTACTTAACTTTGAATCTATATTAACATGGGTATATAACTTAATTTTCAAATAATATGGCTTTATTGTTGAATAAGTTGATAATGAAGATATGTAGAATAGAAAATTAGTTAAGTGTTCTACTCTAAGTACATTTAAAAACCTACGGTAAACATAAAATATCAAAATAAACTTCTTCAATATAGAATACTTACAAAAACTTTAATTTTATCCAAATTTTAGCATGTGTAAATGCATCTTGGATAATAAAATAGGAAATATACAAGTTGTGAAGGAATGATTGCACATAGACTAGATGATTCTATTATCTAGCTACAGTCAATGCTTGAATTTTTCACTTGACTGCAACATAAATTATGATCTCTTATATCACCCCATCCACCATTGCCCTTAGGTGCTTTAAATGGTTTCCTGAAACTTTGGTGAACTGTGAGAGTTGATGGGAAAAGATGATGATTGGAGGATAGGAGAACTCGCATGACTTTGTGTACAACACGGTCACTGCTGCAATCTTTTCCTCTATGGTGCACTCCACTGTAGGAAAGAAAATTTTCATTAAGATTACACAGCAGGCAATTTACAGGTAACTGAAAACTATTAATTTTCTCTCAACTATATAACTGATTAAGTTTAATTAAAGCATATCATTGATATGAATTATTACAGTACAAGTCCATTTATCCAAACTAACAGGGATGGAGCTATTTCAGATTTTTCTAAGTAAACCATGATAATGGCTTGTTTTCATGAAAAAATATAAATAGCTGCTTGTTCAACAATTTTCTGAATACATTCTGCATTAAATGAATTTCAAAACTTTTGATCTCCTCGTCCCTTTTAAATAAATCACATATATCTAATTTCTTAAAACTGATATTACGTAGATGAATATAGGAAAAGGCATGATGAAAATTTATCATACTGTAATATTAATGCAGGAGAACTTGGAAAACTTATAAAATAAGTGTAATTAAAAAAATATTCTCTAAATTATATGTATTTTATAAGAATCTTCTCTAATCACTATCAAGAACAGTGCTAATCCACTGATTTAAACTCTTTACATAAATAAGGAAAATGCTTTTTTTTTTATATGTATAGATTTCAAAGTCCACTATTTGTGTACATAATATGGAAATCACTTGTTTACATTATAAAATAAAATTCTGAAGTAATGAGGTATTAAAAACTGGAAGTCAGCAGTTTTCAGATTCACAGACTCAAATTTAATTTTTTCCAGTATTTCAATAAAGCTGGCTGTTGGGTTCAGTGACATTTAATGTAATCATTTCATGTTATTTGTTATTTTAACTAAGCACTTTATTTACGTTATCACTGTAAATTACTGGGCCTCGATTGAGGGAATGTTTGGTTTCCACCCTGAATGTTGTAACAGTCAATATTGGCTGAGTGATTGCCATATCATTGGGCATGGTTGCATGTCTGTAGTAGCTTTGTGAAATGACAGTACTTGATTTTCAATCTGAAAGTTCTCAAGAAGTTGGTGGAAAAAAAGAGGGTTAAAAAAGTCCTCACATTCCTTGAATATTCTTGAAAAGAAAATGTAATACAGATTCAACAAACAGGATTCACATACTCTTTGCCATAATCAAATAATCTAAACTAGTAAATAAAGTTTAACATTGTTCCAATGACTGCCTTGCTCAACCATAAAAATTCAAGTTGCTAGTTATATCATCATGGTAATCTATCATTTTAACAATAAGTTTATTGAAACATTTAGTTTTCTTTAACTAAAATATAGTTCCAAAAAATCATGTCTAAAGGGAAAAATATAAGTCATGCATAGAAAATATTTATTATAAAAAAAAAGTACTTCAAAATTAAATTTCTAACAATGTTCAGAAGCTTGAATAGATATGTGTAAATATTCTTACCATTCTCCAATATGAAAGACTCGAGGAGCAATGGCTACCATGGCAGTTAACGGGGAGGGTAAACAAGTTGCACTGACATGCTGTAAGGACCAGTCCCAATTATAATCATCAAAGGAGCAAAATGCCTATTTATTTAAAATAAAACAGAAAAGTGATATCTAGAAAGCACAGCATACCATACATAATTTAAAAACAGCATATCATACACAAATTTAAAAACTGAGGCCAAAAACACGAAATGTGACTAAAAAATACCAATAGTTTTTTCCTACAGATGTTTTTAAAAAGCTCCGATGAGAACATGTGCAGAAAATTTACTATATTAGATTAAATGTATAATAATGCTATATTCCTTAACATGCTCTTCTAAAACAATATTTTATATATGTACAGCCTAATACTTAATATATATATTAAGATAATTTATGACTCATTTCATAAGCTTCACATTAAAAGAAACCATACTTATTTAGTTTTTCTCCAGTTAGAGTAGATAATGAGTTATATTACACAGTCCAGTCACATTAATGTGACCACCACGTACTTTCCATGTCAGAGTTAAATAACCAATCACAGAAGGCAGGTGGCAGCACAGTGCAGTTGAGCGTATATAAAGGGTGTGTGAGGGCTTCGGAAAACATTTCAATCGTTGGCGTAATGCAGAAACGAAGCGATTTATCCGACTTCCAAAAGGGCATGATCATTGGCTTTCGGGCCAAGGGTGGAAGCATTTCCGAAACGGCTGAGTTTGTGAACTGTTCGCGTGCCGCCGTGGTAAAAGTGTACCGTGCATGGCAAAATGGGACTGTCCAAAATCAGCGACGTGGCAAATGTGGTGCACCACGGGCCATAGATGACAGAGGTGAACGACGGTTGCGGAGATGCGTTCGGGCAGATAGACGGGCTACCGTTGAGCAACTGACCACCAAAATGAACCAAGGGGCTACCAAAAGTGTCTCCCAAAGTACTATTCAGCGAACATTGCTGCGTCTGGGCCTCCGAAGCAGACGCCTGGTTCGTGCACCTATGCTGACTGCTGTTCATCGACGGCGAAGGCTAGAATTTGCACGCCAGTACAGCAGCTGGACGTCCACTGAGTGGCGACAGGTTGCGTTTTCGGATGAATCGCGTTTTATGCTCCATCGGACAGATGGACGTTGGCGTATAAGGCGTGAAACCTCTGAAAGGAACCACCCTGCAACCATTGCCGGAACGGTCCAAGCTGGAGGCGGGAGCATTATGGTCTGGGGAATGTTTTCCTGGCATTCTCTAGGTTCACTGATCATTGTGGAAGGCACAATGGATCAATACAAGTACGCATCTGTCCTTGCGGACCATGTTCACCCCTACATGTGCATTGTTTTTCCTCAGGATGATGGCATCTTCCAGCAGGACAATGCGAGGTGCCATACAGCTGCCAGTGTACGTGCGTGGTTCGAAGAGCACCAGGATGAGTTTACCGTCCTCCCCTGGCCAGCAAACTCACCTGACTTAAACCCAATCGAGCATCTGTGGGACCATCTCGATCGAGTTGTTCGCGCCATGGATCCTCAACCGCGTAATCTAGCGCAGCTGGCCAAGGCATTAGAGTCGGCATGGCTCAACATCCCAGAGAACACCTTCAGGGACCTATGTGACTCTCTTCCTGCACGTCTCGCCGCAGTCCGCTCTGCGAAAGGTGGTTATTCTGGCTTTTGACAGATGGTCACATTAATGTGACTGGACTGTGTATTTAGATCATTAAATTATCTTCAGTTAGAAAGATATCAGATATGTCATTCTCATACAGACAGTAGCTGGAAGGTCCCTTTACATTGTACATAGTCCAGTTACATAAAGAAAAAACATACTATTTGTCGCAAAAGAGCATACTTGTATAAAAATATATAAAAGGCAATTATCTTTGCTTCTTTGTGGCATAATATGGCATCACTGCATTAACCATTCTTTTGCCTGGTGGCACAAATGCACAAGAGATAATGAGTCATGACGGCAAAAACGTGCTTTTGATGTGGAACAGCATTTGGTAGATTATTTGTGAATCCAAAAATGTCATTACTGAGACACAATGAAGGACATAATAAGTGGACTCTGAAGTGCAATCTAACAAATCTTTGTAAACAAGGCCCAACATTATAAGGGTAAGAGATAAAGTTTCCACAACAAGTATTCTTGTATGCCTTGTAATGGGAGATCAAGACTTCTGTAGTAGAAGCTTCAGTACAACATTTGTGGGTGAAATCAATGTAATGCAAAATTAGGCATCAGAAGACGACAATGCAAGATCAAAAGCAGGATTTACAAATTAACTGTTTTCATCCCACCATGATTAACAAGAATCCATATGGATATTTTGAATCCACAAGTTGTATGAAAGAATAAAAGGACATCCCAGCCACCACCACCCTACCATAAAATACTATATTAAAGGTAAGCCCTTTTTTGAAAAAAAAACAAGGTCATCTTATGTGCAGGACTATTTTATATTTAGCCCACTATGGAAAGTGTAGCCACATTCCAGCACAGAAATTACGAAGATAGTCGGCACAATCAAGACAATATGGAAGTTTACTTATTTTTTGCCGATTTATGCAGGATTAAAAAGTAAAGATAGTTAAAGCCACTTAACTGACACAAGGCAAAGAAATTTCAACTGTAATTTTAACAAAACCAAAGAATGATTTCATCTCCTTTGTCTTTTTTTTTTTTTTTTTTTTTTTTTTT
>KK122150.1:854417-892823 GCA_000611955.2 Stegodyphus mimosarum
TTATTATCATTTCAATATTTATATCTAGCCCATAAAATTCGTCCTTTTGGTGTCTGCAACTGTTGTAGGTTCTTTTAGCCACATGCTTGTATGCTGACTTGAAGAAATTTCAAAATTGTTTGCATTGAACAATTTCATTGTCTGCACAATATGATGCAACATTTTTTAAATTTAACTTACCAGTGGCAAAAGAAGATTTTACCATATTACAAATAGCATTAGTTGTGTCATCAGCCTGTTCCGTGAAGGTCAGACACTTATTTTTAATCCCATTAAAAAGGTCCAGATGCTTCACAACTAGCATCAACATTTTTGTATTTTTATGGTTGGCGGCAACTTTTGTGATGGAGAAAAGTTGTTCGTGTGTGTTTAAAATATATTTTGCAATCTGCAACTTCTGCTTTAGAAAAACATAAAAACTGGTTTACTAAATTAGACAAAGGACTGCTTCATGAAGGATGTTTAGGTTAGGTTCGAAGATTTGAATATGCCAAAGTACACGAGGACTTTCTAAGGGAAACTGGCTTGCATTCATGGAGAAAACCAGCCCATTCAACTGGGATTGAGCCCAGCTCAAACTTCCTGAATAGTATTAACCACTTAGCCTCAGATAGGATTCTACTTCAGAAAGTTATTAATATATTTTGATACAACGCAGAGCAATGAAAATTATCCAAGGGAACAAAGAATTTTAGAATCTTTAAGCATAAAAATGACTTAAACAGACATAAAAGTATGTCATTTTAATTCTAACAGAAATATAAGCATAGATAAGCAGATTATTATAATCTTTTCGAATAAAAGAATGTTATTTCTACTTCAAGGAGAAATTTTCTTACTTCTAGAACTTTTGATGATTAGTATACACATATTTCTAACAATCAGAAAACAAAATATCCTGACCTATTGTAGTGCTAGTGTTAATTGCTTGATCAATGTCATGGGCAAAGCCCATGAATAGCTACAGTTTTTAAATAAATATGCATTGTAATAAAGAAATACTGTGAGCATGAAAACTAGAAAAATAAATTGAAGACGTATAATTCAGTATGTTGATATGATTCGGTTAAACTAGATTCATTTTGTGAAATTAAATGACATGAAAGGTTACATTTATTTAAATACCTTGTAGAGTCATTAGGTTATTTGGGAAGCAGGAGAGATGGAAATATGAGCAATGCCCTCGCTGGAACTCAAATCACGGACCTCTAGAATACGCATCCAGCGTGCTGACCACTACATCACGAAGGCATGCGAAGAAAGCAGGAGAAATACCTTATAACCTTAATAGATATGATGATTATCTGCTCTAAGAGTGATGTTTAAGTTAATCCTAAGACTTACTTAAGAAAACAGATTCACATTACACATGAGTAAAACCATAAAAGTGTACCTATAGCTAGTCAGTTTTATGAGTAGTTGAACTATATATTAAACAACTAGTGTTCTGCTCAGTGATTTTAATGGCTCAGACAAAGCTCAAATAAAATACTGAGAAAAGGATGGGCTTTATCAAAGTGAATAAATAAACTGAATTTCTACGCACTCGTGATCCAAGGAAGGCAGAATGAATAACTTTTCCAATCAAAAGCATCCAGGTTATTTTCTCCAATATTACAATTACCCTCCCCCCACCACCAATTTACTTAGAATGTGTTTCCTCACAACAAGGTGCTGTAGAAAATATTGATATTGGCTTTATCTTCTGAACTATTAATACTAGACCCATATTTGTATTTACAAAAACATCACAACCAACAATATTATGAAATGGGTTAAGACAGACTGGTGCTTTTAGGAACTGCTTACACAAAAATGAAAATTTTAATGTTTTTATAACCCCTCTCCAACTAAATGTCCAACTTCCAAAATTTTAGGACCTGCACAATATACATTTGTAACAGTGATGAGAACTTGAGTTGTATCTCTATTCCCTGTGATAAGAACTTCAGATGGATTTAAGGACCAAATTAAAAAGTAAAATTACATTTCACAGTTTCTAACTTCTAATTCATTCTTGTGAAGAAAAGGTTTAAGCTAGTTCAGTTAAAACATCAAAGTTTTTATGTTTCCCACACATACATATCACAGTTAACAGGAATTAGGAAATATTCACTATTGTACCATGTCTATGTAAAACATGTAAATTTCTCTCTCAACTATGTAAACACTTTAGCAGCAAAAATCTTTATAAATTCAGCTGTTTTAACCTCTAATCCTTCTTTAACTAATACCAGAGATTGCAAAACATATGAGTCACTTAACATTTCAGCAATAAGGAGGCATAAAAAGTTATCATTTGCAGTTAAATCTTATATCCATATGATATATAAAACTGGATATTACTGGAAGCAATTAAAAATTCAGATGAAAGAACTCAGAACATTAATCAGCTCTCTTTTGTAAAACACTTAAACTTTATATTTTTAATATAACATGCAGTACTTTTTAAAAATTTATTATCTTGTTCATAACAATTAGAAAATCCCCTCTGAAAAATTCAAATAACTCACATGAAACATGAAAAATATCATAGGTTAATATTATTAAAAAAATGTGCATAATGAGCACGAAATTGCAAATTTCTTAATTAGTTAAATGAGCTTCAATATAAATAATAAGGTCATACAGGTGCACAATTTAAATCAAATTTAAGAATTTTAGATGCTGAAGGAAGCTTTTTCTTACAGAAAGTTGTGGTTTGAGTTTGCCCTTAACCTGAAATTTGAAATCTTTAAGCAAACAATAATATGAAAGAGAAAGTGTGTTGTCCCAAGAAAGAAATTCAATGTCATTTCTACAAAAAGCTTTGACCTTCGTCTGATTTGAAGTAACATATATGCAACTGTTACTAAATTAAACTATAAGTATGTGCTTTTGTACAAGCCATTTACTTTATGTAAAAGTATTTTTTCTTACATTTTAATGAGATGAGGTACAAGAATACCAAAAGAAAAATTAAATAATATTAAAGTATGAATGCTATTACTACATGCACTTGATTACACACAAAGCCAGGCTTAGATGATGTCTTTTAATACAAAATGTATGACTCCCTAGGTATCTGATTATTCTGATCGGAACAATAAAAAGAAAACAATATTCAGTACTCATTTAGAAAATTACAATACATTTACCTTGGCACATTTTTTAATTTGCTCCCATAATGTTCTGTTTATCACCATTCCCATATTATGCTTGCTAGACAGCCATTTTACAATTTCTATCTGAAATAAAATTCTGTTAATAATTCGAGAAAAGATAAAATCTTAAATAGTACTGGTACTTATAAGTGCTTTCTGTGTTTCCTTAAAATTGCAATACCATTTTAAATTCCAATATTCATACTTTTATAAAATTATATGCATTTATACACATGAATCCAGTGCTATACACACACAAAAGAATTGCATATTTAGAAAGCAAAGCTATTTCAATAACTATAATTAATATTTTTAAACATAGAAAATTGAAAGCTTAAATTTTCTAAAATTTAGAATGTGGTCATGTAATTCGGAAACAATCATAAAACAAATGTATTATAAAAATTTGACAATAGGGAACAAAATTAATTCAACTTTAGATTATAACTTCTTTCACATTATAGTGACTATCAAATGTCAATTTCACATTTAAAACATTTCTTAAAGTACTAGTAAATTCTACAAAGGCTAAAGTTCTGAGCTACAGAACTCTTAATTCTTAAAAACAAAGACATCATAAAATGACACACACACACAAAAAAAAAATAAAACTAGAGACAGAACACAAAATATAAGAAATAAACGATGTCTTCATGCATTCCTGAGAAGTTAAATACTATAACCATGAAATCTGACTTTACACTTGAATAATCATACTGTTCAAGTGCCTTGCACTATTTCACACTAAATTAAAATAATAATCACAATATTTTTTTTAAAATAAGAACTTAATTTAAGCAAAACTTTTATAACTTATAACACAAGCACAATGCTTTAAGAATGAATACAAGATACTTACTTTCTTGCTAAAAGCAGCATAATTATAGGACTTTACATATGTTCCTAAACACAAGATGTTACATTGTGGGCACTTCCTAGATGATGAAATTATAAAAGTGAGACTGAAATTTTTTTGACATTCTACACGTTTAAAAATTTATCACACAACTAAGATTAACAGATTAATCCAAAAAGAATATTACACTATCTCAAGACCAAAAGTTTATAACAAATTTCTATACTAACTATTAGCAGAAACGTAAAAATGATTGTAGAAAATGCTTCTATCATTAAAAAATGCCTTCATAGAGACTAACCATATGTCCCATTCTGGTCAAGCATATTTTACTCTGCATCCCATTCAACCTATCAATTTGGTAAAAATTTTAATTTTTTTACTTTTCTGCAAATTGCAATACTATAATACATTTGAATGTTGGTCAGTCAAAATCTATAATGACAGTCTTTCCTGTAGAGATGCAGAGATGAAAAAGAGTTAAAAAAAATGTTCGTATCATTCACTTATCACAGCCGGCTCTCTTGCAATATACGTTTTAGTAATAAAACTGTTTTCTCACATACAGTGCAGACATTTCTGTATGAAATTTTCCCACCTAACTTGTCTGATAGAATAATGGTAAGTATGCTTTTATAAGACAGCAATATGAGGAGAGGAGTAGGAAAGAATGCAACTACAAAATATGATTTTAACTATTTAACATTTCTAGCATTAATTAGTATCTTAAAATTTATACAGGGATTGGATAATAAAACTGAAACACTTGGCAAATACTCTTCAGTAGCATACTTCCAGCTAATGCTCAACCAGTGCCTGAATGGTTAAGACACCTGAATACTGGTTGTTTAAGCCCAGGCAAATGGGCTACCTGCATGCTTGGTTTTCATGGTTTACCCCACGTATAACATGAGCCAGTTTTTCTTAAAAAGTCTGCCACAAAGGCATGCCACTCCTTAGGCAGGCAGCACTTGTGAGCTTGGCCATCATCAAATAAGCTACCTAACCCAACTTCGAGCTAGGAACCCAGAATGATTTCAAATTTAATCAGTATCAGAAGAGTGTGAAGTCTGAATTTTCAAACACTATCATGGGTACTAATTTAAGATTGTGAGAATTACAGTACATAAAAATTTAAGTATAACGGAATACAAAATAAGTCAAATTGTTTGTACTTCCATAACTGGTATACCTGGTCTTTTGATATAAAGAGGGCCAAAGTATCTAAGATCATGTCTACGTTCTTAGAAAAGTGAAGAACTTGAGAAAATTATTCAGAATAACTGTCAGAGTAAGAAGTTACCTGAAAAAGTATGTTAGCGAGTTAAAACAAATATTTGTAACAAAAATATCTGAAATGATAGTTACCCAAATTAAGGCAGAAATTCAACACTCGCGAAATCACCAATATTTACAAAACTGTCCATTGCAAGCTTTGTATAATTAAAATTAAAAGTTAGGGAAGTACATGAAATGCTGATAACCAGCACCCATGCTAAATGGCCAGTTTAACTGGTATCAGCAATGTAAAACTCAGATAATATGCAATGCAAAATTCATATTGTTTGCAGATGAGTTCATCTTTCCCACTTTTTGGAGACTCTGTATGTGAAGAATTCATTTAAGGGCATATGATATAGTCTGCCTAGTACCCAGATGAAGGTGCAATGGTTTTGATTTGGGCCATAATACTATAGAAGTATCTAGGAACTCTGATTGGCCTTGATGGTCATATCATTTTCAAGGACAGTCAATGGATTATTTATTCAAACTTTTTATCCCAAAGGTCATGCCATGTATCAGGACTGAAAAAGCACAGTTTGAATTATTTTATTTAGTATCACAGTATACAATGTGATATACATTTTATCTAATGCTAGTAATGTAACTATTTATAATTTATCAATTAAACTAGATTACGCTTACATAAATCATTTGAATTTGGCATTTAATGTAGTGTTCATAATTGCCTATTGGAAGTCTTGATACCTGTAGATATGAAGGCAGTACGGTAAATGTATTTTACCCTTGCTTTTCAAATGAACCACGAAATATGGCTATCACATGCAATTTCAATTGCTGTTTAACAACAATCCTCATGTTATTTTAGGAGGAAAAAAAGTATACTTCCAAGACATTACAATTAAAGTACTTACGTTATTTTAAGGTTATCCATCATCCTAAGTATATAAAGAAAATCGGGTGCAACATAGTGATCTTCTTCCAGAAAAAGAACAGGACCTATATGTCCACTTGTGATGTGCAATCCATCCATAAGATGATTTACCTCAAAGTATTAAAATATTTCATAAATTTACAGCTCTTTATCCAGGTTAGAAATTTAATGCATAAGACAGATATAAACATACATTCAGAACAAAACTTGGCTCATACCAAAAGGAAATATTAATTTTTAACCAAAAAAATGGGCAATCCTAATTATGGTCACTCTATCTGGAGCTTCCAATAACTTCAATTAACCTTTTGATCGAGCTGAGCTCACATTCCACTTACATACCACAGTGGGCACAAACGAAATCAAAACTTGTATGTAATTTATTCAAAGGATAAGATGAATTCTGAAGAGGGAGTAGAGCCAATCAACTATGATAGTAAATAGAGCACTGAAAAACAATAAATACTTTGCACACAAACATATTTATGTGTACCTATAGCAGTGTTTCTTAACACTTTTCATGTCACTACACCCCTCAAACAAAAAATAATTTCATGCGCACCTCATAAACATAAATACCATGGCATATTATCAAAGAAAATCTTTTTATTAATATAGTTAATTTCTTTTATTTCAGACTAGGTGTTTAATTAATAAGATCTTTCAAATATCTTTGCATTAAAACGCATGAACCTTCCATCTAAACATTCATCTCAGGTAAACCTTCTTATGCAGCTATAAGCAAAAAGTAAACAAAATAAATTGAATGAAAATACCTAATGCATGCATTTTTAGTGACTGGTATCTGATATAGTTTTTATATTGCATTTATGGCTTGCATTTTTATATCACAGTTGTCAGATTTGACCTCAGTGAAACTGTGATTAAACTTTTAGAACACTTATAAAATCATAATATGAAAAGAGAAAAGTAAAATTAATTATACAAAAAAGAATCATTGGCAATGTGTAAATATACTGCTACTAATAATCTAATGACAACATAAACATTTTAAGTATAAATATGAATACTTGTAATTTTCTTTTGCCACAGTTAGTATGTATATTAACATTTTATTTCAGTGAGATACTTGGCTCTATTTCTGTATCACAACCTTTTTATGTCAAGAAGCCAAGTGCGTTGTAATTACACAAATAAGACCAAATAGCTTAAGTTTCACTTGCAGTTATCCAGAATTAGAATAAAGATAAAGGAAAATCCTTGAACACAACTTCAAGGTTAGAATCATTTTCCAAATCTAATTAGTAACTTCTCCTTTTCTTTAATTTAAATGGAATATCATACGATTTAATGAAGATGCAAATGGATTTCGAACCCAATCAAATTTCTTTTCAAATGCTTGCTCTCAAACATACACAAGTACTGATCTACAAGTTCCAGTTTTCTTTCAGGATTCGAACTACACCACAAATTAAACATTTTGAAAGAACTATTTTTCATCATGTCTTCCCCGAGTTTAATTCTATTTTTGAATCTATAAATTTTGTTGGTGCAAGTTATACTCTCAAGTGGTCTTTGCATTTTTCGATTAAGCTTATTTAGGTATTTTAATATGTTAACTAAGTATTCCATTTTTTGCAACCAGTAATAGGCTCACAATTTAGTTGAATACTGAGAGTTACTCGCACACACTACTGTCCCTCTCTACAGCCAGTGAAATTCCATGCAGAACAACAGAGATTGATTCTCTGACCCTATTATTTCATCACATAAAATTCAGAA
Organism: Stegodyphus mimosarum; assembly: GCA_000611955.2. Taxonomy (NCBI): domain Eukaryota; kingdom Metazoa; phylum Arthropoda; class Arachnida; order Araneae; family Eresidae; genus Stegodyphus; species Stegodyphus mimosarum. The sequence continues at coordinate 862,336 of KK122150.1, forward strand.
GGAAAAAAAAAGCCATTAAGTTATCTACTTTTTAGTACATTCAATTATGCAATTCAATGTCAACTTTTGATTCTACAGCTAAATTATTTGGCACAAGAGCTTCTCTACAGGCAGAGCAAAACATTACTTGAGCAGCAAGAGTTTAACTGAAGTTCAGACTGCCAAGTCCCTGTCAGTTCATTTCATTGCAGTCATGCCCATCAGTGCATAAATTTATATAATTTTTCAATACACTGTATTTATGTATCCAATGATCATTTTCAGCCAAGCCCTTTCATGCTGTCACCACGTCAGCAGTTAAAATTTTGTCAGAACATATGTACTATACAAGCATATTAGCAATACTAGTCTGTGCACCCTGCTATGAAGGTGAAAAATCTGAAAATTATGAACAGAGTGTCCAGCAGTTGAACCAAAGAGAGTCTCAGTGATGCTTTTCATACTGAATGTGATGTGATGGATATCCACAACTCCAATAAATGTTATCAATAATATAACTGTTTTTAATTTGAATCTTTTCCCCATCACAACCAAATTTGAAATAGTACTTAAAGTTATGAAAATCATTTGCTACGATTTGGAGAATGTACTATAGATCAAAGTACATTGATAGCAATAGATAAATTTGACTTTTGAGCATAAAAAATCGGATTAAGGTAGGTATGCTCCACAGCAGTGGTATTCAAACTGTGTCAAAATAAAAATTCAAAAAAATTATTCACTCACATTAGTTTATTAGTGTTTATCACCTAAAAAATATAAAGATACAATTAGGTAAGTTTTTAATTGAAGAAAACAATAAAAGAATATTTTCTAGAAGAAAAAAATTAAGAATGACTGGATAAAAAATTCGTTTGAGTAATACGATAAATCAGACGGCTTGTCAATGAAGGAAAGGAAACAACTTATTGACAAATCAACAGATTTTACATTATAATCTAAATTTAAGCATGAGCACCTCATAAATTTTTGGTTGTAGATTCATCCAGAATGCCAAGGTGTTTATTATGTAGCTATAAACATTTTAAAGCCTTTCAGTACAATGTATTTAAGCGAAAAATCTTTCTCAACACATGGGGCAACAAAAACAAAATATAGAAACAAATTAAATGCTGAATATGAAATGTGACTGCAGATAACATTCATAGAACTAGACAGTTTGTGCAAAAAAAAAAACAAGCACACCCCAGTCACTAAATATAATGCACGGTAGTTGACATCTCGTTTATGTAATTTAGGCATTAATAGCATGAGTTAATGCTATTAATGCCTAAATTACATTACATAAATTTTATATTCAGTTTTTTTAGTAAAAAGTTAAAGAATACAATATTATTCTTTACATAAAATACCAATAACATACTAATATATTTTAAATACTATTTTAAGTTATATTTTTCTAAGGGTGGGATGGGGTCCCCCCCCCCAAAAAAAAACCTTATACACTCATTGCCATAAAAATTTGCGCACCAAGAGTTGCCAGAATGAAACAAAATTTTACATATATAAGTACTACTTTGATATAAGTAATCGATTAGAAAATCAAAGAAAAAAGGATAATTTACGGCACAAAAAAGTACGCATGAATGGAAGTTTTTGTAGTCTGTTGGACCACCTCTAGTGCGAATGCACAATGCGATATGAGTGGGCATTGAGGCACACAAGTTCTATATGGTGTCCTGAGATATCTCGTTCCAAAGTTGCTGTAAACACACCTCTAGTTCGGCCAATCTCATAGGCTGTCCAACTTGCCATCTCAAATGATCCCAGATATACTCAATTGGTGACAAATCTAGAGATCAAGCAGGCCAGGTAAGGGTGTTAATGTGGCGGAGGCAGTCTTGCGAGATCCATGCTGTGTGTGATTGAGCATTGTCTTGTTGAAAACAGGCTCCTGGGAGCCTTGCCATGAATGGCAACACATGTGGCTGAATGATATCATGGATGTACCACTGGCCTGTCATTGTGCATGGATCAATGGGTATAGGGTATAGGTCCATACGGGTGACCATGTATCGTAAGCAATGGCACCCCATACCATCACACCAACTGTGGGAACAGTGTGTCACTGTAAAACGAAGGCAGGATTGAGGCATTCACCACGGGAACCTCCACACACGAACATGATTGTCATCACTGGTCAAATTGAATCTACATTCGTCACTGAAGATGACCTGGTTCCATTCTGTTAATGTCCAATCCCATCTTGCGTGACACCACTCCAAATGGAGGTGTCGGTGGGTGGGTGTCATTGGGAGCACAAGTTATTGGTGTCATGATACCCGATGTCCTTCAGCCAGGTGCCTTGTGATGGTTCAGGAAGACACAAAGGCCCATAATGAAGCTGCTGCCTATGTATGGATAGTGGCCAATGAAGCAGTTGCTCTACACGTGCGTGTCGTATGACGTGATGGTCTTCTTGACGACTGGTCTGTAGAGGCTGTCCTGAGCCTGGTCGCCGTGTAAATGATATCTCTTGAGTCCACTGGTTCCAAAACCTTTTCACAGTAACATCAGCATGGCCTACCTGATGAGTTACGCGCCAAGCCGACCACCCAGCTTCCATCATGCCGATGATTCTTCCCCTCTTGAAGTCTGACAGCTGCTGATATTGGTTTTGATGGCGACGTAACGGCATGTCTACCTCAGCGTTTCCTTAACAAAAGATTAAGTACATTTAAACAAGCTCTGCTTACCAGTTTTATACTCCAAGAAGAACAAAGTTCAGTGCCCTCTAGTAGCATTATGCAATGTGCAATCACGTTCATGCCACGTTTCGTAATGAACCCACAATTATTTCTTGGTGCGCAAATTTTTATAGCAATGAGTGCAGTTCTAAGGGTTCCATGAGTCGACAAAATTTGAAGACTTCTGTTGCCAAAGGATCTACAGAATAATATGTTTTGCTTAATTTTCTACCCATAGTCAGTTTAGATTAAAATTCTTTCACTTCATTTAACATCAAGTATTTAGTATGTGTTTTAAAACATTCCCAAAGAAGTTGAAAAAAGCATTGCTGGCTTTATTATCTTGGAACCTTTCTCTGCCAAAGAAGATGGGGAGCAGGACAACAATGATGATGATAAAAGAAGAAAAAGAATAGATTCAATGTGTCACTCAAATGACGAAATAAGCATGTAAAAAGGTACTTTAAAGATTAAGATTATATTTCAGTTTTTAGTAAATAAACAAGAAATTTAAGAGGGAAAGAACATGAATTAATTTGCACATCTAATGTAAATCATTCTATTATAATATAACAATTTAGCCAGGAGTGTGCTACATTTGCAACAAATAAGAAAAGACAGGATCCACAGATTTAAGATATTGAAATATTAATATAATTCATGTTAAAATTCTTTCATTCATTTCCACTGATTTGAGCAGCATGAAAGTTGAACATATAGTTAATATTTTGAAATAAACAACAAAGTATTTTATGCTTTTATAAAATTTGTGCAATTTCTCTAACAGAATATCTACATAATTCTCCAGATATTAATATTATTATATAAAATATATGGGTAGTTCAAATTCATAAAAAAGTGTATTTTTTCCATTAAACATTCCATAAAATACACAAATCACAATCGGAAAAAAAATATATTCACATGTAGGAAAAAAACTTTGCTCTTATAATAATGACGTTTTAGTAAAAATGTTCAGTCGTGTGCTTACATATTATTCTTAATGTAAATTAAACTCTATAATTAAAATTAGAAAATAAGGCAAATAACATATAAATACCTTCCACCACCAGTGGTGTTTTGTTTGTGTAAATTTAGCTTCTCTGTAGTGACCATACAAATCTGGATGCTTAGCATTATTGCAGCTCTTTTTTAATGCCCTAAATAAAATAGTGGAATAAATATAGAGCACAAACGATAAAATGTTAATAATACATAACTTATAATTGTAGCTAAGTCACATTTCTAATACCAATTTTTAATTTCTTATTTTTTTCAACATATATTCATTAATTTCACTTTTAAAAATATTTAGAGCAAATGATGTGAAATACAACTCAAATTACATAAGTCAAAACTTTTATATAACATAAGGAACAAAATAAATAATTCTTATACATGGAAAATAATAAGGATTACTCAGTTCTTCACAGATACAGTAATAGAAAAGATAATTATGTCACAATGATCCAAATTTCAAAGATTTTTACTTCTGATTTGAATAATTGATTCATATGCTCAACATTATACTTTGGAAGACCCTAAATGCTGCTCCTGCCATCTAACTACTCATATTTCATGCAAACATAAGGAAGATCAGAATTACAAGAAATATTTACAAGTAACAGTCAAATTTAAACCTGATATTCAGATAATCTAAGTTAAGACAGTAATCTAGCTTTATGTGGAGAGTTTTCAAAAGAGCTATATTAAACACCTTGAAATTTTTATCAGTCTATATAATTCAGTCATCCAATCTGACAAATATTTTTAAATTATATGCAAATTTTAAATTAGTGACATTCAAATTCAGCATAAATTTTGACACATAATTTATAATTTAATGAAAATTAAAGCCATCTCTGACACACCAGTATACAGGATGACTACATATATTTATGAGACTTAAACAATAACTTTGCCCTCAGAAATGGACTAATGCAGCAAAATAGTTCTTAAAGCTTTCTGGTTTAAGTGTTTTGGACATAATACTTTCCAGTTAAATTTTACCTAACATTTAAAAAAACTTAAAAGGAGTATCATTTGACCTCTTTCAAGAATATAAGTCAAACTGGAGTCATATTTTTATGCGAATCAGTGCAGTCTAGACTGATTCAGCTTTAACCAACAGACTAGCCAATTTTCACCTGTAACCATGTCTGCTGTAAGTATGTTGTCAGCAAACAATGATAACTTGCAAGGAACTTCTAAGTTTTCCTACATTACAAGTGATATATTTTTGCTTTACTACCTTTAATGTCATATCTTAGTTCATAAAAAAATTACTCAACACACGGATTAGTTGTCAGTATTACAAAGCTATGATCTTGAACTACCTGTCCTACCACATCACTGGAACCTGATATTTTAAAGAGAAAAAAATAACAACAAAACACAAATCTAACCTACTTACTTCTGTTTGAAGAAAAATATAACACACCCATAATTTAAAACAATTTAATAGAATGTTATAAATCTTTAAGAACTTAATGAAATGCAAATTGAAAATGACGACTTCGCTACATTCCTTTCAAGACAAGATATATTTCTTATTTATTATTGCATTCAAATAATTTCATAAAGTGCATTTATTCATTATGAAAGGACTTCCTTTCAGGAAATACAAAGTGGCATTTCAGTCTTCCTCAGTTTACTTTTGTTCCACAGATCTGTTTCAAATGTCCATGTTGAGTTGTTTAATGGAGCTTTGCTATCCCGTAGGACTTCAAAGCCATACTTTCTCGCAGCCTTGAAGGCTCACTAGTGGTAGAATCACAAACAATCACTTAATACTAGTAGTTTGATCTTAGTTCATATCCCAGCAAACAGGATGGTTGTATGAAAGTTTTCATTGTTTTTCCCATATGCAATGTTGAGATGAGCCTATTTCCCTTAAGCAGACAGCCATTGGGTGATCTGCCATAACATAATCCAAATAATCCGATTTATTCTTTCAGCTTTCGAAATGTGCTTGCTCTCTCACACATACAGTATTTCTTAAAATGCATTACCACCTGTGATGATCATCAGATAAAAAAGAAGCTCTGATGATTAGCATCTAATCAGATTTCCAGCTCAACATGAAATTTGGTGATGTCTTAATCATTTCAGCAAAAGTTAAAACAAATAGAGTATTCTTTATTTAGTTAAATTATAAAGAGATAGAAATTATAGATATAGCCTATAAAAAAAACTAATTTTTTACGTTAGACTGCCATTTTTTATCTGTTTTCAAAGTTGCATATCATTTTTTTTAATGCCTGTATCTCATAACTTTGAAAATATTCCACACACTCCCAAATATTTTTTTCTAAATAATCCCATTTTTTCAAAATGCAAAGTAAATATAACTTGTATCCTTCTTAACAAAAATTAAACTGGCTTATCGAGAATGAATCGAATTTACATAAAACCAAAACAAACTTCTTATCACTGTGTAGGGATGTCATGCTAATCAATAATTGGTGCTAAATTACACTGTTCGGCAACAATGTGTTAATAATACAAACTCTATAATGGTGTTATAAATCTCTCATTGATTAAAGTTTTCAGGGAATTTTTTTTTTTAATTCTAAAATAATATGGTTGCTTGAGCTGTCCGGTTAGTGGAATGCTGAACAGTCAGTGTTTTACTGTATCTGTAGAAACATGAAAAGGTACTTTTTTGCCATTAAATCATTTGTAACTTGCTCTGTCAAATAATTTTTCCTCATCTATACTTTATGCACAAGGTACTCATTCCAAAATGCTCTTCACTGTTGTTCCAAAATTTCGACCACTGCTCCACTGACATTTGAGGTGATTTAATCTTGAATATTTTTGTTATTTCTATCATCACCTTAAGTACTGGGTCTTTCGAACTGTTGACACGTTTAATATGCAACAGTCTCCTCCACTGAGTTCTGGGCAGTTGCCACTTTACAACATTACATGGGTACTCTTCAGATTCTTACTGCAAACTATTCAAATTGAATGCTGTATCTTTGCATATCTACTAACATCTGCAAAATACTGAAGACTTATAGTATTCATGAATTCAAGAGTGCAATCCTGGATTGCTAGTTGAACTTATCTTTCAACATCAGTCATGAGTTATCTGGCACAACTTCAGTTGAAATTTTTGAAGAATTATTTGCCAAATCAAAGTTCTACAACATTTACTCAGGCTTCCATAGCCTATCACTTTTGAATAAAATGTCTTGTAATATGCCTGTGCTTTCTGGTGTGGATCCAACTGCATGTAAGGCTTTAGATAGAAAATCTCAAATGTCAAAGTTTCCATGGGATTTTATTTCAAATATAATGTTTCATACACATTCCACTACGATCCATTATATATATTACATTATCCACTACGATTATTATTATTATGCACTGTTTTCCATTATATGGTGAGAATTTAACAATGGGAACGACAGCACTCAGCTGGAACATCACTTACAGCAGTCTCAGTAGAAACAGGTTGCAGATTTGTTCTCCTAGTAGGTTTTCTTTTCTTTTCTCCCTCCCTCAACGTCTTGTCAACTGTGGCAATTCCTTCATTAATGGCGGCATAAACATGAGCAAACATGTTTACAATATCTAAAATTTTCTCACCTATGGTGACAATGCTTTCTTTCATCTCCAAAATAGTAGAAATCATCTTTTTTGACAATCAGTTCCATGAAATCATCTCTACAATATATACTGCTGTTCCTTCTCAATTCAGCAGTTTCTGCAACTCAGCAACTTCTTTTTTCACTGACAACAGCCATTTTCATTATCGCTTTCAAGAGCATTTTTTCCTTTTTAGTAACTGGCATTCAAAGAAATCCTGACTTTAAGGGATCAGAATTTCTTTAAGTAAAACCAGCAAGATAAAAAGGATGGCTCAAATCTTTTTTACAGCTTTAAAACGCAATAATTTTCAAAAAGGGGGGAAAAATGCTAGAATGAAAACATCGAGATAATGCCAAAATTTTCCTTAACACAAAAAAAAAAAAAAATAAATAAAAAATTACAAATTATAAAACTGCTCACCTTGCTAAATTTTAAAATAATACAATTTAACAAGGGCTGAAATTACTGAATACGTAAAATCAACTGCACATTAATCTAAGCAGAAATTCTCTTGACTTACTGACAACACTTCATCCTAATTATATAATAGCTAAAAGGAGAAAAGTACTGCAAGAAGCTTCCAGAAAAATCCTTCATGGGGTCTTAAAAATGTGTCACCATGAAATTTCCAAAATATTGTCAAATAGGTGAGAAACAACCCCATGCAATCAACTTGGCAAAAAAGCCTGGAGCCAAAGCTTAATAAAATTCAACAATACATATCTCTGGTTCTCCATAAACTATTTTCATTATAACAATGTCTACTTACTCAGAATTTGAAGTATTACAAAATTATAAATCAATTAAATGCATACAAATAAAAATAAGTGACCAAAAATGAAAAGATACAAAAAATTCACAACAAATAAACACTAAGAATGTATACTAAAATAACAAAATATAAAACAACAGATAGACAAATAACCATTATACATGAAAAACGTAACATAAAAATTTACATCATCGTCCAAAAAAAATTATACTAGCCCACTTTGTTGAAAGCCATGACACTAACTGGTTTAAAGGTATCTGAACTTAAAGCAAGAAAACTATTATGCATTATTATTACTATTTAATGTAAATATTTGAGGAATTCTGTTATGTTGCATGAAATGTAAAAAGATGATTCAGTACTGTCATTACACTTGTGTATCATTTAAGTTTATCAGAGCACAAGACATGAAAAATTAGTAATGGCCTGGGTAAATTCAAACTTTGGACCTCCAGATGCTAACCAGATGTGCTTTCCAATTACACAATTACACCATGAAGGCATGCAGTAAGCAACAATACAATAAGCATCATCATATAGTAACTTAATCAATTATTAGTATGCAGTGCAGAAAGTGAGAAGCCTGTTGCATTTTTTGCAGAACTACTTTAAGATGACCTGCACTCTCTTGAGTGCAGGTACACAAAAGTAGGGGTAGAACAAGTATCACAGTTAACATAATAGCAGTGTGAAAATAAAAAGCAGCAACACTTTCAGATCACAGGAAACACAGCCACCCTTCTCTAAAAAGAGGCCTGGATGCAAGAAACCATTTGGGCACTAAAGTTTCTTGAAAACAAAATTACGAACGTGATCATATACTACGAATGCATGTTTAATACTACTAATGCGCGATTTTGTTTTTGCTAACACATTAATTACTTCAGAAAAAATCCAAATTTTTGCAATTTCTTTTTCAATGCTTAATACAGCAAGTACTTTTAAGCATTCTTCATACATGCTTAACCGAAGATAATTCTTCGATAATTTTAATTTGCTGAAAGAGCACTCAGTACTTGCTACAGTAACTGGCAATGTAAAGAAGTTTTCACACAGTTAATACATTTAGAAGTAACTCATTATAATTATCATTCAGTGTGTAATGCAATATGTCTTGTACATTATTTACATTCCTTTCATTAAAAATCAAATTCCATAGCAAACCAAGTTCCTGGATTAGATTTCCATCTACATCTTCATTATAAAACGTTACAAAGCTTTTGGAACATTTTTCTCCTTCATGTTTGTCTAAGGCTCTTATGTCAGTAATTTGAAATCAGAAACAATATTTGGTATACTTTTAAATCTTTTACTTTCTATTTGTACAATAACAGTACCAATTACAGTGTTAAAAAAATAACATCTAAATTCCTCTACTGGGTTTCCTGTAACTTCATCTTTTGCTATTTCGGAATATAATCTTTACTTTTCCGAATTCGTTTTTCATGAAAATGTTCTGAAATAGTGCTAGAACGCACTTTTGTTTCAACTAAAAATATGTTAAATTCTGTTCTTAAATTTTGAATTTCAGTTTTAATTTTACTGACTAAATTTAAAGCCGAGTCAAGAACAATTGTTTTTGCTTGAAATAGTTTATTGATAACGTTAATTTTGCACAATATTGGAAACCATACTATTAAACATAAAATAAATAGCATTTCTTGTATTGATCCCAAAAGACTTTTTGCTTCGGATATTGCTGTATTATTGTTACTTACAACTGCTGGACTATTGTTATTCTTTTAGGGCATTACAAGCATGTTCAAACTTTGTATGCACTGCTTTAACCAAATCCTTTTTGGCTTCCCAACGAGTTTCACATAATGGTTTAAGAGTAATGTAGAAATGCTTTTGCAGAATTTCTTATCTTTTTGCAGATGCAGAAAATAAGCAATATAAACGTTGCAATATCTCCAAAAAAGTTTCACAATAGATGTTCATTATTAGGTGTTCCTATTATTCCTGCTAGAAGCAGCATCACAAATTAATAAATTAGAGTGTGTTAGACAAGGCACATAAATTGCATGAGGGTTTAGAGCAATTATTCTAGATAGTACACCCTTATATTTCCCTTTCCTTTTGCTACCGTTGTCATATGCCTGCTCTCTACAATTCAAAAAATCTAAATCAAGGTCACTTAATATTTCAATAGAGTTTTTGCTAATACTTCTTCAGTTACTTCAATAAACTCTATAAATGACTCCCTTATATTCAATATTTTCTCTTCAAAATTTACATACCTAAAAATGATTGAAGTTTGTTCCTTATGGGAAATATCAGGAGTACAATCCATTTGGATACTGCAGTACATGGCTGCTTTTACATTGTCTTTAATTTTGTTGAGGACTTCCTTTCCTAATGCAAAAATAATTTGTTCCTGTGATCTATGTGCTAAATCAAGCACAATTTTATTTTTTTGAATTTTTTATTCTGTTTATATGATCCATTACAGCAGAGTTGTATTTACTTAATAATCTGATTAAACTTAAAAAATTTTCATTAATAGGCATTCCTATTATTTCATAAGTTCCTCAAAGTGGAAGATGATTAAAATAGATGCTTAAAAAGTTGCTTAAAAAATTAAATTAGATGCTTAAAATAGAACCACCACAACAGTTCTTTGAAATTGTAATTTAAGAAGTTCCGTTTCCTATTTACATTAATTTGATTTGTTTTATCAATAGTCGAACATAAAGTAAGCTGAAAATATGAGTTGTTTTAGTAATTCTTTCCAAGAAATAAATGAATAAAGTGACAAATAGAACACTCATGACCTTGAATTACAGTTGACAGTATTCTCCAGTTATTATAGCCACCTATAAATCATGTATATTGTTTATTTCCTTTTCTTTTGCAAAATAGCATACAACAAAAACAAAATACAGAGTCTTGGGTTCTTGAATAAACTAACCAGCTGTGAATTTGGGTCTCAATATTGCACACTTTTTATAAGTAGCACGTAGTGGAAAATGATCTACCTTTAGCATTCTTAGCAAAAACTCTTTTGTGTTGTACAGGTCTGGTTTTAACACAAAAACAGTCTAAACTTATCAGCTATAATTACTTGGTCATGAACCTGGATCACTTACATTCACTTGATCATATTTGCTACCGTCATTTTCATTATTTTCTGATTCGATCATATCTGTATAAATACACTGGTGAGCAAAAATTAAGGACGAAGTCGAAAAATTAGCATATCAGCTGAACGAAGAGGCTGAGCGGACAGAAAGACCAATCAGGAGATTAAGTAAGGTGATGTACGGTAGCACATGCGCAGATATGCAGGTAGATGTAATGGGGGAGTGTCTGAGTAGTATAAAGCATGTTGTCGGTGTAAGATCAGTATTTCTGGCAAAGAGATTGCATGCCATATAGCAGTTAAAATCACACCGAGTTGCTGCCTCAGCGAGAAATGGTGAATAATCAATTAGACGACATCTGGATGCTTTTACCCGAGATCGAATCATTGGGAAGTTGGAGGAACGCCGCAGTGTGACAAGTGTGGCTGCAGAGTTCGGAATTGCTCACAGCATCGTTTCATGACTTTGGAGACAATTTCAAACTACAGGAACAGCTATCCGGGGGTTTAGTAGTGGTCGTGCACGAGGAACCACACCCGCAGATGACCGGTATATTGCCTTACAGGCCAGAAGAAACAGGCGGCAGACAGCGGGAGAAATCGCTAGACACACGACACAGGCAACTGGACGACCAATATCGCATTTTACCGGGGCCAGAACACTGCACGGTGGTAGTCTGTTTGCACGACGCCCTGTACGGTGTGTACCTCCAACACCTGCCCATCGGAGAAGGCGTTCTCTGTGGTGCCGGGAACACCGGAATTGGAGAGACAATGAATGAGGACGAGTACTCTTTACAGATGAGAGCAGATTCAGTTTGAGTAGCGATTCTCATCGCATACTCATCTGGAGAGAGCAGGGAAGCCGCAATCATCCCTCGAACATCATTGAAAGGGACAGGTATGGAGGTGGCGGTGTTCTCGTTTGGGGAGGCATCATGCTTGGTAGTCGTACAGACCTTCACATCTTCGACACAGGTTCAGTCAACGGGACCCGTTATTGTAACGAGATTCTTCTTCCATATGTGCGTCTTTTTAGAGGTGCTATGGGTCCGCAGTTCCTTTTCATGGACGACAATGCACCATGTCATCGCACAGTAGCTGCCGAACAGCTCTTAGAGAGTGAGGATATTGAACGTATGGATTGGCCGGCACGATCTCCGGATCTCAATCCCATCGAGCATGTATGGGATTTTCTAGGCAGACGCTTGGCAGCTCGTACCTTACCACCAGTAACGATTCCGGAGCTTCGATTGGCGCTGCAAGACGAATGGGCAGCAATGCCTCAACAACTCATTGACACCCTCATTCTCAGCATGGGCAGACGCTGTGAAACCTGCCTAGCAGTCAGGGGAGATCATATCCCCTATTAAAGACCGGATGTTTCTTGCTGGACACCCATCACAGGGATGTTTCGGCCTTCAGTCGCATTGCGCTCCATGCTACTTTTTCAATAAAGCTTCTTTTTATCCCTCTGATTTCTCTTTTAGTAAGTGTAGCTTACATTACTCATGTCCTTATGTATTGGGGATCTTACAGTATTAAATGTGTTGATTTGGAAAGCTTTTGTACAAAGTTATATTGAAAAAACCGTCTCGTCCTTAATTTTTGCACACCAGTGTATATATGGTTCTTCAATGAATTTCACAGTTTCTACATTTTCATTGCAAAATGGTGTAGTTTGTGTAGAATTTTCTTTTCCATTTGAAGCTTGAATTGTAACTTCTGAGGCCGAAACAATTTCATTGCCAAAATTACTTCGTAGCCGAGACAACAGATCTTCTTGCGACTTCTTGAAATTTAGCTTTTCTTCTTTTTTGACACACAGAGTGATATTTCTTTGGCATGGACATGATAGATCTAAAAATGTTTAACTTACAGTATGAGTTATCAAAATACTATACACAACCTAACCTAGCAGATGAGGTAAATGACTTTAAATCTACTTATGTTTATAATATGTAGCCCATATAATATGTAGCCCACTTGCACTAGATTGTAATATACACTGTAAACTTCGTATATTTATAAACCCATCAATTCTTCTAATTTACTTTCTTCCTCTCTTCTTGCTTTTTCTTTTCCCTCCTACACAGATGGAGGACTTCCCTAACTCGCCACACCTTTCTAAACAAAAAGTCTCAGTCAGTTTTACTCTTCATCTGCTCCTGGAGGAAGTTGTCACTTAGCTTCAGTTCATCCGTTAATTTCTCTGCTGGGCCAGTTACTTTCTAATCTGCTAGTGACCCCCCCCCAAAAAAAAGGACTTTACAGCTGGCACTTAAAAGTTTCCATTAAATGTAGATCTGCTTGGCCCAATTATCTTAAAATTATCTTAAAAGTGGTTATGAACTTGGCAATTACTAAATATTAGCACTTAAAAACACCCAGAGAAAAATACAAGGAATATGTGTAACCTCTACAAATCATATATAATCTTTTCTTTTGTACAACTTTATATAGATTGTGAGTGGCAACAGTAGAACGAAAACAGTCATAGGATGATGATGTTTTAAAAAAGAACGTCTTTAAAAAGTGAGTAAAAAATTGTTCTGTTTTAAATATAGTAGTGTAAATTTATTTTTAAATAGAAAAATAATGTTTATGATGCAGCAACCACTACATTATTTGGTGACCTGAAGTTAGCAACAATAAATATTATGGCAAATACAGAGAAGACAAAAAACAGTCAGATGGTGCTAATTCTTCTGAAACTATGAAGGTCAGTATAAAAATTCCGTCTTTTTGGATAGATAAACTAGAAATTTGGTTTTATCAGATACAAGCACATTTTAAAATTAATGGTATATGTAATGCAGATACCAAGTTTAATTATGTTGTCTCACAAATGGAACCTAAATAGGTAGCTGAAAACAAATATTCATTAGCAAAAGAGCGTTTATTAAATATATTTAAAGAGAATGAAAATAAATTAATCAAACACCTTCTCACTGGCATTGAAACTGGCAACATGAAACCCCGCCATCTATTACAAAAAATGAAATCCTTGGTAAATAGTGCTATTTCTAACATGGTATTAAAATCATTATGGATAGACAAATTGTCGCACCATATCAAAGATATATTGGGAGTTAGTGATGAAGGTACATTGACAATTATGGCTGATAAGATTTTCGACATGCATTGACAAACTGATTATATGATATAAACTGACTCATTCAACTGAAGTTAAAGATTCGAGAGCGTTGCCAAACACCATTTCACAAGTACTGGAAAAAATATCTTCACTGTAATAGTAAAACGAAGAAATCCATCTCCTTCACTAAAAAATGAAAGAAGTTGACGAAAAAAATGAAAGAAGTTTAAACGTTATGCTGCAAATGGTACTAAAATCAATTGTTTCAGACAACAATTTTGGCATTGGAAGACTAAAAAAATGAAAGAAGTTTAAACGTTATGCTGCAAATGGTACTAAAATCCCTTGTTTCAGACAACAATTTTGGCATTCCCGTTCCGCGAACTTAATCACACTACAGGTCCTACCCCCTGCAGAACCGAGGCCGAGGTTCAACCTCTTTCCCGGCCCGTTGAGAGGCAGGTGCAACGCACCCAATTTGGGGCGTCACTGGTCGTCAATTTGCTACCCACCAGTCGCTCGGGCGAGCCCGTCGCAGGGAGTCATTACCCAGCATACCCAGGGCGCTACCCCCGGGCTACTAGAACCACCCTGCTCTAAGACATGCCAGACCCCGGGCCGGCCAATAAGTGACCTTTCCGGAGTCCCCAGAACCACTAGGTTCATAATTTGTATACCCCCATGGCCGAGACTGCCTAGGTACAGATCCTAGCCAGTAGCTTCGCAGAGTTCTCTACGTCGACCCCCAGGGGGCTTGTTTCAGACACAAATTTTTAACTCTTGATTTGGGGCTTCGCCGTAATTTTCAATGGCCACTTATCATAGCCAAAGTCAGTAAAGGCATTTTGGGTGCAGATTTAATTTATAGATTGATATTAAAAACAAAATTGATTGAGTAACTAAACTCAGCATTATTGGTGAAATTGCATCATCAGCCAATGAGTCAAATATAAGCAACTTAAACAAAAATAATAAATTTTCTAATATTTTGGCACAATGTTTGGAAATCACAAAACCTTATTTACTAATTTGTATTTTAAACAAAAAATAACGCTGAACATAACATATTTACTAATGGCAAACCAATTAGATATTATAACCAATTAGACCAATATGAGACAATTAGATCCTAAAAGATTAGAAATAGCCAAACAAGAATTCAACTTTACTCTTGAAATAATACTATAAGATCATCGAAATCAGCATAGGCAAGCCCACTTCCTTTAGTCCAGAAAAAAGACGACACTCTGGGACCATCGCCACTTAAATGATGTCACAATACCAGATCGCTACCTTTTATCCAGAATTAACTTCCACCACATTTACAAAAAAAAAATTCTAAACTTGATTTACTTAAAGCATATCACCAGATCCCAATAGCAGAACAAGATAAACAAAAAAAAAAAAAAAAAAAGCTATAAGAACACCATTTGGACTTTTCAAATTTAACATAATGAGTTTTGGCTTAAGAAAAGCTCCTTTCACTTTCCAAAGATTTGATTCATTAACGAAGTTTTCATTGGACTAGATTTTAATTTTTTGTATTTAGACAACATTGTAATAGCATTGGAAATTGAGAAACAACATAAGAAACATCTTACAGAAGTATAAACAGAATTCAACTGTATGGCCTACACATCAATCTATAGAAATCAGTGATGGAGGTGAACAAATCAGAATTTTTAAAATATCTGATAACACCAAATGGATCAAAAAACTGTTCCAGAAAAAGTACAAACCATAACAAGTTACAAACTTCCTGAAACTATTCATGAACTTTGTAAATTTTTAGGAATGATTAACTTTTATAGATGATACTTAAAAGATGCAGCTAATACCCAAGCTCCTCTAAATGAATACTTGAAAGGTTCAATAAAAGAAGAGCGAAGGAAAATTCGATGGACAGAAGAAGCAAAGAAATCTTTTGAAAAATACAAAGAATTTAGTCAATGCTGCTACTTCAACTTTCCCTAATCCAGATCTACCATTAGCTTTATGTACAGACATCTCTAATTTTGCAATTAGATCTGTTCTACAGCAATATGAAAACGGAGATTGGAGACCAATAGCATTTTACTTCAAAAAATTCAATGACATCCAGTACATATGAACGGTAACTTTTAAGTATCTATCTTTCCATCAAACAATTTAAGTATATGCTAGAAGGATGAGAACTTATAATTTTCACAGATCACAAGCCAAATATATTCGCATTTAAACAAAAAAATTATAAAGCATCACTTAGACAATTAAGACATCTCCAGTATATTTCCCAATTTTTGACAAATATAAAATACATAACTGGGACAGATAATATTGTTGCAGACTGGATGTTTAGAAATGAATCAGTTTCGGACATCGATTATGACAAAACTGTGGAAGAACAAATCAATAATAACTAAAAGAACTACTAAATAGCAAAAATTTAAATTTTAAACAATATCCACTACCCTCTGGAAAAAAAATCTGATGTGATATTTCAATTTCAAATATTCGACTGTTCATACCACAACCATTTCGAATGAATATTTTCCACAAAATACATGACTTGAACCACCCTGGCATCAAATCATCAGTGAAACAAGTAGCATCAAGATTCATTTGGAAGAATATTAAAAATGTTAGAGATTAGGCTAAAACTTGCATTAATTGGCAGAAAAGTAAAATTATTCGCCCCACATATTCTAAACTCAACTCATTTGAAGAACCTGGTAAAAGATTCAGCATAATTCATATCGATATAATTGGACCATACCCACCATCAAATAGGAATAACTAGGCTGAATATGCATAAATTGTTTTACTTGCTGGATGGAAGTTATACCGATAGAAAATATTACTACAGAAACAAGCTCAAAAGCATCTTACGCAAATTGGATTTGTCATTTTGCTGTTCCTTTCAATATGATCACAGATAGAGGGAATTAGTTCAGATCTCTACATGATGATACCAACTGCTCCATCGCAGAAATGGCCTATGGTAAATCACTGAAGCTACCAAGAGAATTCTTTCAAGAACCAAAAACCGAATTAGAACAATATACTTTCACCAGCGAACTTCGGAAAAAAAATGAAACAATTAAAACCAATTAAAAGTCAATGTAAATGAAAACAGAACTTATTTTTCCATGAGGATTTAAATTCGTGTTCACATGTATTTGTCAGTGTGGATGGTGTCAAAAAGGCATTAGAACCCCCTTATGAAGGAACATTTCCTGTCATTGCCAGAAATGACAAATACTATACAGTGAGAATTAAGGGAAAGGATATCAATGTTTCCATCAATCAATTAAAACAAGCTTATTTCTTAGCCTCCGGTCAGGATGATTCTCCTAACCTAACAGATATAGAAAAACCAAATATTCCATTAAACAGAAATGAAAATGGAAAGACAGATGAAAATTTAAAACCACACATAGTGGAAGAACAATTACTTTTCCAGCACGTTATCAAGATTACATGAATATTTAATGTTGTATACTAATTTTTCATATGATTGTAATATTTTGTACATAGCATTTATGTAGTTTACTCTAATGTAAGCATTTATGTAAGAACAATTATTTTTGTCCTTCTATTGCAACTATATTGCTTGGAAGGGGAGTAGTGTAATCTCTACAGATCATATATAATCTTTTCTTTTGTGTAACTTTATATAGAGTGGCAACAGTACAAATGAAAATAGTCGTAGGATGATGTTATTTTAAAAAGAATGTCTTTAAAAAGTGAATAATAAATTTGCTTTTAAATATAGTAGTGTAAAAATATTCTTAAGTAGAAAAATAATGTTTATGATGTAGCAACCATTACATATTTATTATTTTCATTTCTTAATGTGGGCTATATGGTATTGAGATTTTTTTTCTATAAAATCCAGTTTAGGTGGGGATCCTCAAATCAAATAATGAAAACTAATTACTTGCATCATTAAGAATTAGTTTGAAGCTTTTCGAAGTTCAGAGATCTACAATAATAATGCTTATGATAAAATGTACTTTTCTTCATACTGACAATGGCAGGAATACTGTGGAATTTTCATATGCAAGAGTACATTATTTAATTCTTGATCATGTTGGGGCCCCCTCAATCATGCTGCCCTAGTGCATAGCATCCACTCCACTCCACCGACACGATGTCCCTGACAGGAGATTTTGCATGACGGAAAGCAGAATTACACATCAGAACAATGTGCATAGATCAGAAAACAACACAGATGTCAGCTTTTAAACAATGGGAAATCACCAAATTTATACCCAGAATAGAACATTCATACTACTTCATAGATGACACGGCAGCACCCCAGCTGTGGCATCTTTTGAAACTTTCTTCTGCCTTTTCTTTCAACAATCTCATTAAATCTCATTAATCAATTCACTTTTCTTGTTTAGTGGATTAGTTACAGATTTCATGGTATAGAGGATTGAAATTTTTGCAAAAGCAATGTAATGATTTTGCAAATTATACGAGGCACGTCCAGAAAGTAAGTTCCGTTTCAATTTATCTCCGCTGCAGCTCTGCGATCGCAGTTCCGCACATGCGCAGTAGACGCTCTGTATCAAGGAGAAGAAACGCGCGCCATTTGGAGATCGCTGTCAGTCACGTACGCTTTGTTGTGCTTGTTTACAATGTCGGTGTTGATTGAAAATCCCGCCGCTTGTGAAATCAGATCTGTGATTCGTTTTCTGAATGCGAGGAAAGTGAAACCTAGTGAAATTTATCGGCAAATTTGCGATGTTTACGGACCAAAAGCGATGAGTGATTCAATGGTGAGAAGATGGGTCCGAAAGTTCAATGACGGACGTAGTGATGCGCACGATGAAGAACGAAGTGGGCGTCCATCTTTGGTTACAGAAGAACTGGTTCACGCGATTGATGACAAGATCCATGAAAACCGAAGGTTTACAATTAGTGCTCTCGCTATGGAATTTCCCCAAATTTCACGATCACTAATGCATGAAATTGTTACCGAAAAACTGAAATTTCGTAAACTTTGCTCACGTTGGGTACCAAAGATTCTTACTGAGCAACACAAAACAAAACGGATGGGTAGTGCACTTCAGTTTTTGACCCGTTATGCTGAAAGCGGTGAAGAATTTCTGACACAGATAGTCACAGGAGATGAAACTTGGGTTTCTTACGACACCCCTGAAAGTAAGCGGCAATCAATGGAATGGAGGCACACTTCATCCCCAGCAAAGGTTAAGCCGAAGCAAATCTTGACACCTCGAAAAATGATGTGCACAGTGTTCTGGGACTGGAAAGGCATCTTACTCATTAATTTCTTACCGCGTGGTCAAACAATCAGAGCAGATGCTTATTGCGAGACACTTCGGAAATTGCGCCGTGCAATTCAGAATAAGCGCCGAGGATTGCTGTCAAAAGGTGTTGTTTTTCTTCACGACAACGCACGACCACACACTGCAAATGTGACGAAAAACCTCCTACAGGGATTTGGCTGGGACGTGTTTGACCATCCTCCGTACAGCCCTGACCTCGCTCCTAGCGACTTTCATCTGTTCTTACATCTTAAGTCTTTCCTTGGCGGTCAACACTTTAACAATGACGACGAGCTGAAAGAAACTGTTTCCAACTGGTTGAAGACACAGGCGGCAAATTTCTATGAAGAAGGTATACAAAAACTTGTGCCACGCTATGACAAATGCCTGCAATATTTCGGCAGTTATGTGGAAAAGTAGTTTAAGAGTTGTTGAATTTTGTGCAATAAATAACTTTTCTGTAGCTGTACACAATTTACTTTTATTACCAAACGGAACTTACTTTCTGGACGTACATTGTATGAATAGTCATAGTGTTGCAGAAGCTAATTACACTAATTTTATTGGATCCATAATTTAAGCAAGAGCTTGTGTTCGAAGCAAACTTTCATGAGCCAAGTTCGGACAAAAGATGGCCCTGGACATTTTGGTCTACAGCTTCTAAATCTTATCACCCTATGTCTGCCTAAATTGTAAAAATTCTACTCTCCCAAAATTTCATCTTCTGGTGCAGAAGCATCTGCTCTAATGCTGGCCTCGGTTTGAAGACATGGATAGCACCTGTGAACTAAAGCAACGTTGCAGTTTCCCACTGGATATTGCAGTTGTGTCACAAGTTTACCGAGCCATCATACAAGATGCAAGACAAGTGCATGCAATTCCAGCATGCTGCAAATGAATTAGTCTGTCCAAAGCTCCAATGCTAAAAGTTCTAAGATCAATAATGAACATGTTTCCATACCACTTTCCTTGGGTGTGACTGTCAGAGGACAAGGATCTTGCAAGGTGTCCTACATGTGCTTAGGAATTCCAGAACCAGTTCAGGTAGGATGAAGATTCCCATTACTAATTCTCTTTCAATGGCATGACAGCACTATGACAAAATATCCATTGACATGATTATAAATAAAACACTTTCTGGGTAGATTTTTTCAGCAAGAAAAAGGATAAACAAATGCTATTTTCAAAACTCCGTGTATCTTATTATTTTCAAACACAAATTATACAATAAACATGCATGCATTCTTGACCGCACGAGTATACATGAATTTTATCCACAGTTCAAGATCTAATTAATCTACTATATGAATTTCATTCCTCCAGGCATGCAAACTGTCACTGCATATCGGCCTGATGAGCCACAGTTCACCTTAATTCAGCATCTTAACTGAGCATTCATGAAGAACTGTTCTTGGTCTGACAAAAATGCCATGTCTTTCTAATGTATATGCATGATGGCACAGTAAGCGTGGAAATTGTATCGAGAGGTATTTTCTCTTGAATATACGGCTTTCCAAAAAATACTCAGAAGAATCCATACCCTTTATTCCTGAGTTGCAGACACAAAATATGATGCAGAATGGCATTCTTCGACACAGGACTGTGTCTCATCATATTCGGGTTCGAGTGGGAAATGACTGTTTCATATTGGTGATCACATTATCCCATTCACACAGTCAACTTTTGCTCACAGAGCCACTGCTCTAGACTTAAACACCAATGCATCTCTAGCTCTGAGCCTATTTAAAGCTCAATACACTGGGTGGCTTAACAGTATTGTATCCAGTGCATATCCACTGCTGATGTGCATTTTGTCACTGCTGCTTCTGTCGTTGATCATATGCTATATGCTTTTGATAACAATGGTGAATAGCAAATATTCATAACATTTTTCTGTAATAAACATATTTTTCATATTTTTACAGCTGTTTACTGTTTTATTTTCTGTTCGGCTTCTGTCATTTTCACTGTACTACCAACTTATGCTTTAAAAAACAATATCTTTGCTGTTTCAGCTTCATAACTGATAGAATACACTATCTATGGCAACAGATGTTTGAAAAAAGGTTTTTGGAATAATTTGAAAACTGTAATGAATAGGTAAAAGAATGTATGCAAATTATTTACAGTTAAGCTGTATGTTATCAAAAGCTACCAATAATATATAAAGTTCAAATATCTTCTTTGCAATCACAAACTGTAACTAAAGTTTAGATAGACAAGTAGATAATTATTGTTAAGTTTAAATAACAACTGAAACTTGAGAAGGATATAAAAAAACCTTTTATTAAAAACTATATAAGAATAGAAGACATACTTTGTGCTTACAACTTAAATTCAGTTAAGTCAAACGGAAAATTCAAATAAGTTAGCAGCCATAGGCTACACAAATCAATTTAATGCAAAGCTTGCACAAAACTTAACTGGTGTGGATAGTTAATATCGGCAATTATAGTAAAAGGCCAAAGATTACTTATCTTATATAGCAAAATAATAATGTTGCCTTGAGAGGCAAAACATGCTCTGTCTTACAATTTAAACACCTCACCTTAAATACACATGAACTAATTTGCATTCTGGTGGGAAAATGGAAGGGAGAAGTGACAGATCCAAAACATAAAGTAATCAGCTAATCAATATAAAAGAACCTTACAAATACCATATTTAATCTCAGGTAAAAGAATCTAATGTGATGATTTCTGATATACATAACTCATAATAACATAATGAAAAATGATGCTCTGCATGCTCAAAATTACTTTAATTCTTAATTCTATTTCAAAACCACCCACTGCCATTTATTTTCCATTATTTAATGATGGTTTTTGATTATCGGAAGAATAAATTGATCATATTTAGTTTCATTTAGTACATCTGCACATCCTTATAATTTAGTATTTCCGGAATTATAGCATTTTGTGGTATTAAAAAAAGTAAGGGAATTCATTACTACTGGTAATACTTAGAAATTTTTAAAAGCAAAGGAAAACATGCAAGAGCCCCTGGTTCAAGCCAAAAAGGCTCTATATGGAGTATGTACAAAAAATTTCAGTTTCAATGTGATAGTTTAGAGGAAGATACAGCTCTGATGAATGCCAAGTCATTTGAAAAATTACACTGCTGGCCATTAAAATTGCTAATGCCAAATTTGTATGAAAAGCACTACATGCTAGAATATGCAAATGAATAGTGTTCACAAAGCAAGTATGAGTAATGGCATTGATCACTGTGTATAAATAGGAAGACTTGTGTAAGAAGGTTGAATTTCCTATCAGCATGTGTCAGAATTTGTTTATGGCAAGACCATGGACTATAGCTTACTCTTCCGCAACATTGCTGCTTGCGTTAATCAGGATCTCAGGGCACAATGCCTGAGAGGTCAGATTTATTGTTCTCTCGGCCTTCACGTACTGTACAACTTGTCTCATATGCCGAAGTGTCTGCACAGGCAGTGTGATGATGCATGCAGCCCACAGACTGCACAACAACCATTATTGCTTCTTTCCTTGATGCTGCTGAAGATGCATGCCTGTCTACACTGGTATGATTGAGAATACAGAAGTGACAACAACTGGCAATATTTCAGATGAATCCCAGTTCTGCATACAGCATCATCATGGATGTATCCATGTGCGGAGGCACCAATTAGAACAATCATAGCTAGCTTGCAATCAAGTTATGTGCCCAGCACCTGGCATGGGGTGCCATTAGAGTCCACATCCCGATCACCTCTTGTTCATGTAGCCAATAATCTGGAAAGCCATCATCATATTTCTGACATGTTAAGGCCCATGACTGTGCCTTATCTTTGAGGCTTGCATGGCACTAGCTTTTGACAAGATGATGCACAACTGTTGTTTATGCTGTCCTGGTCAGAACACTTCTCAGATCTCTCACCCATAGAGAGCTTCTAGAAATGGACTACTGACAAACTGACATGCCAATACTCATCAGCCACTATGATTGATGATCTCGGCATGAAGTACCAGTAACTGTCACCCAAACTCAGTTCTACTTGATGCCCAACTGGATTGCAGCCACTGTTCTTGCAAAGGTGGCAGCTTCATATATTGAATTCTGCATGATGGGGACCCAAAAGCGCCTGCAAATTTAATCATGTCTTTCGAACATCATACTGTACATGTACAATAAATAAGACTTTGCTCTTTACTTTCCTTTCTGGTATAACAATTTTGATGGCCTGCAGTGTACATTGAACAAACCATTGACAAAACATATTTAGAGATATAATTTAAATAAAAAAAAAGATATATTAGAGACATAAGTTAAATAAAAAAAAAAGATAACTTAAATAATAAAACAGATCGCTGATTGTAGAAGTTATAAAACATGAGTAATATATGACAAGAAACTGGATTTCATTTGCCTAAAACTGAATTCCTTCATGTAGAATTTTTTAGTTTTAACATTTACTTAAAAAAGGTATTAAAATTATACAAAATTAAACTCTGTAATGAAACAAACAAAGTTCCACGGCTTAGTCATGGCTACAATTTTTAAAAACGTATTTTGGGAGAAAACAGCAGTAAGGATTGAAATCTGATACAGATTATACAACACTTCATAAATTTAAAATTGAACTCAAAATTAACTGCATTAACACGACTGTCATTTTTGTATGCTAGCAAATGTTTAAAAAATTATTCATATTTACACTGGGTTTAGGAAAGCCAGCCCAGGAGTCTTTTTTTAACTTTCAACAAACTTCTTTTTATTTTCCTGGATTTATGAGGCTCATAATAAAATAGTTAATCTCTTCACAGACTGAATAAGCAATGCAATACAATTAAATCATGACAGAAATACATACATAGCAGAACATTCATTCAAAGAAGATGGTTACAGGTTTCATTTCCTCAAATACTGAACACAGACATTACTTCCAATCACAGTGTTTTTCAAGAAAAGTACTGAGTCTTATGGAAATTGTTTCTTTGCTGTGGGTCAAGGAAGTATATAAAAACTAACTTTTTATTATAATTTGCATAAAGCAAAAATTCCAATCTGTAAACATTCATTATGCTTTAATGAGTTTAAATATAAAAAGCATCATACCATTACATGCAAAGTTCACAGAGAAAATTGTTATTTTCAGATGGCTAACTACAAGTTAAAAGAATGAGAGCAATTTTACCCAGTACGGAACTCTTGATCTGCAATAAGCAAATTATGTTTTATATTTGCCCTCTAAATTTGGCTCAACAACATTAAATTTCGATTAGCACAATTATTTTAATCAGTAAATTGATTCTTGACTCTCCTAATAAATTTTTCAGTAAAAGATATGGAACATTTTTATATTTAACTTATGTTAAATATCTTATGATTTGTAATTTTTGCCAAAGTACTCCCTAATTCTTTTTGCCAAATTTCTGCCAAAGTACTTCAGGTATCAACAATCAAGGAAATCATATTTGCAACTAGCATTTTTAAACATCACAAAAACAGAAATCAGAATTTCCATTTTAACTTGAAGAACTAACTATATTTAATTATTATTTATTAAAGTTAAAAATGGTTATTGGTACATACATATTACTGCTACAGAGAATTTTGACTGGTGTCAAGGAAACTGGATACCAGAAACTTCTGTTACTTGAGGATTTTAGTTCCTCCTTCAAATGCGGCACAGGAAAGTTCTCAAAGATAACATTTTCAATGTATAGTAGTTTTATTTCCTACCCAGCTCTTCTGATAAAATTTGAGTGATGCTAATTCTTTTCAATAACAGTACACAAAATATATGGTTGTTATAAATGTGATTTAACTTCCTTTGCACTTTTTAATGCTGCATTTCCATAACATTCCTTAGTGGTACAATTTTATTTTCTGTGAAACAAAACACTCTCAATTATTTTACAAAATGCACTGAACATAACACAACAGGTCTAATTACATGAATGGTTAACGTTAAGAGCATAGATGCAACACAGACAGACATTCATTGGCACATTATCACCTTACTTCAGCACCAACAAAGTTTCCAGTAGCAGTTACATACATATCTTAACTAAAATTAATAATTAAAAATGATATTTCCCTTCTTAATGAAAAATACAGTAAAGTAAATAATACAGAAACAGTAAAAATTTATGATTAAATAATCCTTAAAAAAGAGAAATGTCACTAATTTAACACACTGCAAACTATAAAACAAGTTCTAGTGAAAAACTTAAGTAAATGTGTTTAATGCAAGTCCCAGTTTCATTACACAAGCTCAATACTATAAAAATAAATCATAGCTTACTCTTCTTTTTTCATATTCCTAGCACAATCATTTGGATCATGTCCTGGAAATTCATTTGGATGCAACTGAATAGAATATGGGTAGAAAATTTGAATGACCTACAAAAATTCATACAATAAAAATAGATAGAGACTTTATAATGATTTATTATAATAATGTATTAATAAAAAAAATGTGACATAATGCAAAATTTAAAATATTTCTCACCCGAAAATTCCCATTGCAGCTACACTTATTTACAAAAGGCGCTACCGCAAGCTATACTATTAAAAAATATATATATTAGATTAATTCAGCTATTTTCCTACATCACCTTTGAAATACTCCCCAATGAAATGCCATAACGATTCATGCCAATTTTACAGTAAAAATAGCGGAATTTTCCTTAGGCATTACTGATATGATTTTTTTACACCTTAATTAACATTTAAGTACTAAAGTCACAAAATCAGTAAGGAGAGTTAAAGTTAAACACCATGTTAATGGGCACTAAAATCTACTGCATGTACCTGTAAACATGAACTAAGAGGCTGCAGACTGGGATGAGGATCCGAACAGTAATCTGAGTGACGTTTTACGAGACATTTCCACAGTACATCCTCATCACATGACATCACAGCAGAATTTTGAACTCATGCTAATATCAGGAATAAATTCCACATCACAAATTAATACTGACCAAAATGTTGCTTCTCATATGGCTAGCCTTCATTGTTCACAACGAATAGGGAAACTTTCACTGGCATGACTAATATTGTATTGTTGTTAACCATTAAAAAATTATTTCTATTCTGTTCAGGCTCCATATTATGCTACTTCTGAAGGTGGATCAGCAAATTTCAGGTTCAATTTAACTGAAACAAAATAATTTATTTCACTATTTACATAACACTGTCCAAAGGCCAAGACATCAATTTATTTCAAATAGTGTCACTAATGACAAAAAAAAAAAAAAAGTCACTTAAGCATCTTATAACCAAGAGGCACCACAGGGAGTGACTAAATTCCATCCACAAGAAAGAGTATGCTCTACTCCAACTGTAAGGTAGAACATCTCAAGGGGATGGATCTGAAGGCCTTCTACCCCTCTTCCCTTACCATCAGTCTCTCAAAAGGGTTTTCAGCTAGACAGTATGTTAAAGCTCCAACATCCGTATCTTCTTCTGGAATTTGAACTCAGACCCAAGGCTAAGGCTATGGCAGTCAGCTTCCCTACCACCACATTAACAAAGACATCATGAATTTATATTTATATAGCAAATTCACAAAACAGAATAAGCATATCAAAAAACATTCATAGAAATGGATGACCAGGTAGTCAGTACAGCATCTTGAATATATATGCAAGGTTTGCTTATTTTATAAATGGTGTTACTATGTACTTGCAATATGTAAAATCCTATATTTGTTTTAAATCATGTAGTTTATAGTAATGTAAAAAATTACACTCATTTTCATATATACTTAAAAAAAGTGGGGAAACAGTCACAGATTTTTAAAACTTTCAAAAGTATAATTAATTATAGATTAAAAAAAATAACTGTCATACCCTCATGTATGACATGTTCGCTTCATATAACGTAATATAGGGAAACTGTGTTACACAGTATAAAATGTACATGATGCTGTCACAGAGTTGCCAAACCTATACACAACATAATAATATACTGGAAAAGTCTTCCTTAAACAAAGATCAAACTGAATCTAATTAAATAAATATAATTTGTGTATCATAACAACAGTGTGCTAATAATCTTATGATCCCTCATAATCTGACATACACTCTTTTGCAAAAAAATCAAAGCACCAAGAAGGATTTTTGTGATTGTGATGAAATTTGGTATGCAAAAACATCTTGATCGAACATGTAAATAATCAAAGTTTCAAGGCAAATGAACAGGAATTGAGATCATAGCGTGCATTTCTAGTGCACAATTCGTAAAGTATAAAACCAGTAACAGAGGCGAAAAATTTATCTTTTTTTGTTGCTGCCATTGTAATTCCATAAAGAAGCAACTAAAGATGCCATTACAACGATATCGAAAACCTTACAGACACCTAAACAATTTCAAACCTGGTCGCATTGTAGGGTTGCGTGAAATTGGGTGGTTATACCGAGCAATAGGCCACCACCTGCAGCATACAGACATTGCTGTGCAAAGATGTTGGCAGCAATGGTTACTACACGGAAATTGCTGATGAAATGAAGGATCTGGAAGGCCAAGGAGCACAAATTCAAGGCAAGATAGGATGATTGTTCGCCAGGCCCGAACCACCCCAACAGCATCATTGTCGAATAGTCAACCCACTACAGCCACGTCTATACCTCCCGTGGTACCATCCACCATCTCACTGCACTTGTCTGAGGCAGGGTTATGCTCACAGATGCCTTTAAGAAGTTTGCCTTTGACTCCACAACATCAGCGGAGTCGTCTGGAAAGGTGTTGCAGCCGATTATCATTGCTGACATCAGACTTGCATCGTATAGTGTTCGGCGATGAATACAGCTTCACTCTTGAAGCAGATAACCACCATGTTCGTGTCTGGAGAGGACAGGGCCAGTGGTCCCAATCAGCCTTTGTTTTATATAGGCATACAGCCATTACAAAGACATACAGGCCTAATGTGATGGTGTGGGACACTTTTTCTTATGACAGCAGGTCATCTTTAGTCATCCTCCGTACATATTTAACAGCTCAACGATATGTTCATACTATCCTGTGGCCGGTTGCATTACCCTTCATGGCACATGATGTTGGGGCCATTTTCTAACAAGATAATGACAGGACACATACCGCTCGCATATCTCTGGACTGTCTGCATGCGGTTATACACTTCCTTGGCCAGCAAGGTCACCAGATCTTTCACCAATCGAGCATGTTTGGGACATGGTAAGCCGCCAGATCCTGATTGTGGGCCATGAACAGGTACAGAGCGCAAAAAAAAGGGGACAGTTCTATATCTCCCGTTCTACTGGGCCGATTGACGAAATTCAAATTGCATTTTTCATGTCTCGAAAGAGTGACTTAGGATATGTATTAGCTTTATACATAGCACTGTTCAAATATGGGTATTTTGACACAAAATCGGACTTTTTCTGAAATGGCATGCCAATTTTTTTCCATATTTCGATTCTACGACTCAAATTATGCCAAACTTCCAAGTTTTGTAAAAATTGCAGGAGTAGTTTTCAAAAAATTAGCTCTAAAAATTTTAGCTCTTCAGTATTAATTCAATTTGGTATGTATTTATAAATATCTCTTTTTTTATGAAACTTATTTGATTCCTTCTTATACAGTTCGAAATTTAGGTTCATTCCAAAAAAAATTCGCCCATTTTTTAATGATTTATTTTTAAAACTTGTATTTTTAAGTAATTTTTATAAATTTTTCAAAAAAAATTTTGAACTACAACCTTCAAAAATTTTTACAATCATCTTAAAGTAGACGCATTTCTAAGCATACCTGCAAAAAATTAGAGCTTTTTATTCAAAACTTCCGAAGATATACGTGAATTTATACATTGGCGCGTTTTGAAATTTGACATGCTTGTTGAAAGCGATAATAACGAAAATGTGGTTTATGCACTTTGTTAAAATTATTTGAAAGTAGAATGACGGTGACTTTTTTCCCTCTCATCCACAATGTAAAAAAGGAAGAACGATGTGACTTTTTTTTCTCCTCTGCACAATGAAAGGGAAGGAAAATTCGTTGCCGCATATTAAGAAGTTTGCCAAAAGAATTACTCTTGGCTCAAACTGAAAAAATTTTGCCAAGTTAAATTTTTGAATTTCTCCGTAAATTTCGCACCAAATTTTACAAAATTTAATATGTAGGCATAATTTGAGTCGTAGAATCGAAATATGGAAAAAAATTGGTATGTTATTTCAGAAAAAGTCCGATTTTGTGTCAAAATAGAACAAAGCTATATATAAATCTAATATATATTTTAAGTCGTGCTTTCCAGACATGGAAAACGCAATTTGAATTTCGTCAATCGGCCCAGTAGAACAGGAGCTATAGAACTGTCCCCCCCTTTTTTTTGTGCAGTGTACTATGACCTTGATTTTTTTAATCATTTTATTATCTGTGCATGAGCTATACACATATTCAATTTCATCAAAAAGAAACACTTCCTTCACGGTGCTTCGATTTTCTTGCAAAAGAGTGTATTTGTCTCTTTTTCTCAGTAACAGTCAGTATACTATCATAAAATAAGGAATAAATATTTTTGTACAGTCAATTAAACTTGGATACTGATCAGATGCCACTCAAATTTAATTAAAAGTAAAAGTGTAGACTCACAAAAAATCATATATTAAATCATTGTTTGGTTTAGCCTGGTTTCTCCGTTTGTTCACTGGTTAGGATCAAATATTAAATTAATTTTCAACACCCTTCTACTAAGCTGATTTTCTAGAAATTTCACACCCATCAATATTTGTTTGATAATACAGTGTTTCATAGTGATATTTTAATATTCAATATTTATTTTTAGTCAGTGTTGAATTTTTCACATACATTTTTGCTTAGCAATCAAACTAACCGTTGAAGAAGTTTTAGCTTTACAGCACTAGATAGGCTGAAAATTAACCTTCTAAACAAAAGTTTTTCAGGATTGCTATGTAAATTTACAAAATGTTCGTGGTTTTTCCAAAAACAAAGTCCTAACTGTCACTTTTTTTTTTTTTTTTTTTTTTTTTTGCAT
>KK122150.1:892847-944697 GCA_000611955.2 Stegodyphus mimosarum
TTTTTTTTTTTTTTTTTGCTATTGTGCATCTGCTGACAATGATGGATTTTAAAATCAACACATTTTATCCTCTAATACTAGCAGCCCCACAGTTTTCAGAAATGGTGAGATGGAATTTCTTACTCAAAAAATGAAGAAAAATTATATTCAGTTAAATTTCCTTTTGATAATTTTCATTAAAAATCCACATTGTTAGTAGCCCCATGATTTTATTTTTACCAAATATAAAAAATACTGTGATAGCTGAAAAATTATGCTTTACTTTTTAATGAATTAACTAAAATTATTTAAAAGTATTTTTAATATATTTTATTTCTGTGATAACATCCTAGCAGAGTAAAACAATTGCAAGCAATGATTAAAAAAACAGAAAGTATTTTTTAATGCAATATATTTCTTCTTTCACTCATATTTCCCTAAAATTAGTTCATGGAACCCTTTGAAGTTGCTGAAAACCTTTCATATTTTATTTACTACTGTGCATATAACAAAGTGCAATAAGTGTTTACCCTTTTGCACCGAATGTCATGCATATGTGCCTGCAAGAAATGCACTCATTTTCTGGCCAGCATGCTGGCGTGCAGAGCGTTTTCTCACTCACCTCCAGTCATCACACATTTGTGCCAGTGTACTAGCACATTTTAAAAACCACTAGATGGTGGCCTGTATTTATTTATTTTATTACAGCATTTAGTCAAACAATTGAACTTATGATCTTGATTATAGCAATCTGAACGAAAAAATGCAGAAGGTTTCTTGTTAATACTTTATAAAGTAACATATGAAATTTATCAAAGAAACTAATATGGAAATAATCAAGGAATGTATGCATTATCATTAGAACTAGTGACAAACACACAGCTATTTCAACCAACGGGGAGAATCCAACATTTTAATTGACCAATAGTTCTAGCATTATACTTTTTCCCTGATCTATAACTAGCATTTACAAAACACTTGTAAAAGTGCAAACAGATTCTAATTTAAGGAATAAAGCAGCATTTTCACACAATTAAACAACTTAAAAGAATAGCAGAAATTAACAATAAATCACTGAGAGTAAATTACATTAATTTCATACAGAAAATGCAAGGATTAAAAGTGCATAATTGTAGCTTTTTACTTCTTCAAGCTAAAAATCAAAGGATGCAGCAAGTAAGTTTCAAAAGGTCATATTTTTATCACTGTTTACATCTTTAAAAATGAAGATTATTTAAGTTATTCCCTGCATGAATATATCCAAACCTTAACATTCAAGTTTCAATAAATTAATTAAAAGCAAAAAAATTACAATAATTTGATCAGAAGCAAAGCTCATGGTAGCTAAAAATTATACAGCATATTGGCTGTTACTTATAATGCTCAGCCAACTAGCTTTAAAGAGCATATTTTGTTAGTTCCAGTATTTTACGAATGATAGCCAAGGACAGCTTTATGAAATATCAGTTGGGGGCCTCTTGAAACATATGAACCCCACGATTGCAACATCTGCCTCTTATGAGAGCAACATTGCATATCAGATGTTTTATCTACATCTAGACACTTTGGTGGATAAAATTAAGAGATGGAAAACATTTTCCCATATTCCTCCTAAAATACCACACATAACCTGGAGAGTTGGTTGGCATATAATATCACTGTGGTGCTGAGAAGAGTTAATGTGTTCCTGTGGGTGTCACTACACCAGTAGGAGATACAAATGTTCGCGTCCAGTTGCTCAGCTCATTCCGCTCTGCAACACAGTAGTGATTTTTATTATCTTCTTGAATAATCTTGCTGTTTTTAGGTAAAATGAGTACACATCATTGCTTAGACAACGGTACGAGATGGAGAATCATAGGTAGGCTTGAGGCAGGGCTATCCCAAGTTCAGGTTGCAAGAGAACTGGATTAACTCCAAGCGTCATCTCTAATTCGTGGAATTAGTTTAAAATCAGCAGGACAGTGTCCAAAAGACCCGGATAAGGTCGTCCAAGAGCCCCAACAACCAACGATGACCAGTATTTGGTACTTTCAGCCAAGCACCAGAGGATTCTATAGCCACACAACTGTCTTGACCTCGCTATTGGCACACGAACATCAGTTGACAGAAGGCTCCATGAGACAGGACTGCATGCCAGAAAGCCCACTATTTGCATCCCACTCACTCCCTTCCCCAAAACAGTGGCTTTACAATGGTGCATACAACACCAACACTGGACACAGCTTCAGTGGGCTAATGTTCTCTTCATGAATGAGTCCATATTTAGTCTGCAACCTGATTCTTGGTGATTATTGAACATGGAGAGAACCTGGGACCCGATACCATCCAGCAACATCATGGAAAGGGACCATTATGGTGGTGGAAAAGTGATGGTCTAGGTAGGGATCATGCAAGATACCCGCACAGTGCTCCATGTGTTTGACACTGGTTCTGTGAATGCCAAGAGATAAAGATAAGAGATCCTAGAGCCCTATGTGCAACTTTTTCAGAGGAGCTTTAAGCCCCGAGTTCATTTTTATGGACAAAAATGCATGACCACATAGGGCCCACCTGGTTGATGACTATCTGGAAAACAAAGATATTCCCCGAATGGATTGGCCAGCCAAATCTCCTGACCTTAATCCTATTGCACATGCTTGGGATGCCCCTGGAAGGACTACTGCAATACACCAACCCCCACCCAGAACCATTTAGGAGTTAATAAACTGCTCTGGCGGAGATGAGGGTGTGACTTCCACAGGCACTACTGAGCTCTTTTTCTAACAGCATGACTACTTTTTGTGCATGCTGTCTATCTGTCAGAGGCCACCACACACCATATTAGCCACATTTTCATTACAATCTTTCAACCTCAAGTTTGGGCAACATTGGACTCTTGGGTATAGCTCATGCTAATGAATAGCATTTTCACTGTTGTTGCTATTGTCTACAATAAGCTATATCCACATCTAATTTCATTTATTTCTATCCAGTATTTCTCAAGATATTTGGGGAAAAGTGTTCCAATTCTTAATTTCGCCCACCAGAGTATTTACTGCCCGCAATGAAGAAGAATACAGAAAAGAAAAAAAAAAAAAAAAAAAAAAAAAACCGTAAGAGAGTAAAATAAGAAGACAGATAATTCTGAAACAAAATTGTATTTACCACAGTTTCATTTTAGCATTTCTATACAATGCACCCACTATACAATTGATTTCCTTCCTGACACACTCAAATTTAGCATGTTAGATTGAATTAAATCTCAGTTATTTCATGGAGTTTGGGATTTCTAATTTGATGCTGCTCTTTTTTTTAGCATTATAACAGCATAAAAATATCAGTTATACATTATTTATACATATATTACACACACACACACATATATATATATTATATTTCTCTTTTAATGTAATTAAGTATATACAAAACTTATATCTGCATAACAATGACTTAATTCTGAATTAATGAAGAGCATCCCAGAAGCAGTAACAGGAAGGGGGGGGGAAGCATGATTAAGACTCAATATACTGAATTTCTTATGAAAGACAAATTTCAAAATAAAATGCTTTTATGAAGAAATGAATACCAACCTTAGCAAAATCTATTCTTTGTATAAGAATGTTGATGTGAACATCAAATAAATCATGACTAAAAACCAAAAGAGTTTGATTAATATTTTGTGCTTGTCTTAAAGACTCAATCAATGCATACAGATATTGTGCTCTGTTATGCACTTGTACCACAATAACTACATCATTTTCATTAAGTGGACCAAACTTTTCTAAATTATTCACAGTCTGTAAAGCATTTATTTCTTCAATAGTACTAAGCAGCATTAGAAGATTTGATGGTGTTGTTGAATTGACAGAATTTAAAATGGCACTATAATTGGCAAAAAATGCTGATTCTGGATCACTATAGTGATTTCTGTGAGACACAAAAAGGTCTGGCTTCAGATTGACTATTCTCAACTGAAGCCAAAGGAATGACACAACAAATAATAAAACGACAGTTTTGAAGAGATGAGAAGAACACCGTCTCAGCATTGTAGAACAAAGCCATCCTCTTGCCATTCCGTCATAACCTAAAAAGCATTAAATATCATATATTAGACACATAATTAAAATAGTGTACACTGCAAACAAGATTTGCTCTATAACATACACATTTGTTACTCTTCATATTACATGAACACTAACTAACCACTTCAAATTAATCAAAATTTAAAGCTAATTATTATAAAAACAGAAGACACTGCTTCAAAAAATGCCCCATGGATACAGTGGCTGATTTATGAAGTGGAGCACCAATATCACCTCAACTTTTGGGAGCCCCTGACCTTAAAACCCAGGATATAGTTATGATTTTTTAATAAATCATTAGCCTTTAGAGACCCCGTGCAGCCGTGATTTATGTGGCCCCATAAATCTGCCTCTGCATAGATACTTTTAATCTGCTTTTTTTATAAACATGATTTCAAAATGAAACTTTACATTCAGAGCAACTTATTTAAAATTTCACTTACACTAGGTCCAAACACATTATTGAGGAACATTTTGAAGATGCCATAAAGTACAGTTACTGTAATTGTGTTAGTTATCATATATGGATAATTTCTTAATTTCTCTTCTACTTATTAAACCTGAAACAATTACAATCACCAGTTAAGTAATCTTAATTGCATAATAATTCATATTTATTAGAGAAGCAGTAATTTTCAAGACAGATTTAAAGTACACAAATAATGGTACAGTTCTGTTACGGGGACCGGAGTCGTCACCAAATGCTTTGCTAAACTTGCCAAGAGATTGGTTCATATGAAGTCGCCAATGTTTACTTCTAAAGTCATTACAATGTCAACTTTTTTAAAAAAAAATAAAGGAATGCCTTTTCAAAATTGGCAATAAGAATACAAATTCCAAAGATGTAACGGTCACTTGTGTTTTTATTATTATTGTATTTACCATGGATTTGAAAATTTAGACTTGCCTAATGATGAAATATCTCCCATATAATTTTCTCAGTAACGAGGAATTATTCAGTCTAAAAAAAGTGCACAAAAACACTAAAATGAATTTTTTTCGCCTGTTTTCTTTGGCAAGTTATTTGATTTACCTTAAAAATTTCTAATTTCATGACTATCTGCTTTTACTTTTTCCCTTGGATTTTTCTTCAATATTGTATTTTATTTATCATAATTAAAATATTTTGGTGATTAATTTTATGCTTCACATTTTTCGCCAGATCGTCAGCTTTGGAAAATATCTGAATCCGGGTAATGAATAACAGAACAGTACCCAAATAATGCTTAAATAAAGAAAATTAGCAAAATAGAGAAAACATATTGGCATACAAATTATTTTTTACATACATAAAAATAAACATATTTTATAAAGTAAACAAACAGTCTGATTCACATTTTCATGAAATAAAGAAAAAAGGAACCCAATTCCCTATATCCAACCTAATTTGATGAATCTTTTTCTGAAATGCAAACAATGGTATGATATCGCCCAAATGCATAGAATAAAATAGCACTTTGAATAAAATAAGGTTTCTTGCAAACTTCGACAACTCAGGTTTTGATTTCAATATATTTTAAGCTGAATAATTTAAAATAATTATATAATTAACTGCTTATCT
Organism: Stegodyphus mimosarum; assembly: GCA_000611955.2. NCBI lineage: Eukaryota > Metazoa > Arthropoda > Arachnida > Araneae > Eresidae > Stegodyphus > Stegodyphus mimosarum. Next base: position 898,452 of record KK122150.1, read on the forward strand.
CTAAATTTAACGATTCTGAAGCAATGGCTAAGGGACTAGAACAAGGTCATATAAGAAAAGCAGGTATCCCGTTATCGGGACCAGATTCATAAATATATTTATGTATACATGCATATATGGATGTATGCTTACATGTATGCACATATAGATGTAAGTATAAATGCATGTGTGTACACACACACATATACATTTCCGAGTCCAGTCACGATAATAAAACAGTACTAAAAAGTAGTTGCTTCTCAAGTTTAGTCAGCATTCATAACAACATATCACAACAAGACCGTAATTGCTAAGCAACAGAGTTTGTTTAACAAGAAAGATCTTCATCACAGAAAGCCATTGGTTCATGTTACAACAACAGTGGAACTACTTGAATCGATGCAAAAAACGATAAAAATATAGTTAAGGGTGCTCCTTAGAGAAAATTGGCAATTGGCCAGCAAGGCACAATTTCAAGATGGTCGCCACACAAAACCATAGTAAGAAGTCAAAGAATTGCACAAACTCAGTGTCCATGTACACATTGATCTATTTTGACTTCAAAAAACATCACAGAATTGCACAAACTCGGCATTGTGCATTCCTTTGATTTTGTCCATGTACACATCGATCTATTTTCACTTAAAAAAAAATCAAGAAAATGATGACATCATATAATGTTAAAACGAAGTTATCATCACCAAAACTGAACAAAATTTGTAGCCAATCAAAACTCAATAAAGTGAATGTTCATTCACACAATGAAGTAACATAAAAAAGGGAATACACCTTATTGCATATACTCACAACAAAAAGGAAATAATGACACACCACATTTAGAAATTTCTGTGTTTTCAGTCTGTGGCACAAAAAATTCCTTAATAGCATCCGAAATTTTTCTAAAATTATCTGAACTAGAATATGCATACTGCTGTCACCACATAAATTCACAAAAATAAGAGTAAAAAATATCTTCTGTAGTGCCGGACTGTCGGTGGCATTTCTTGCATGAACCTTTCTTGTGATAAACCCATTCAAAGCCATCTAAACGATCTATATGTTTAACCATATGCATTTCCTTCATACAAGCAGGACACTTATAATGAGTATTAAGTAAACCTTCATTTAACCACCAGTCAATTAATGCTTTTTTTCCATTTCATTGAAAATCATACAGAAACTTCTCATTAACCTCATTACATATACATCCATTTTACACTGTACAGCAGAAATAAGCAATGTACTTCCTATATTTCATCCAATGCAGAATTAAGCCCTTATAAATATTTTCCCCATCAGTCAAATTCACCGCAATCATGCAACCAATCACGCCATAATAGGGTTTCCATAACATTCAACTACTCAGGTTACCATAAATGAAACAGAAATTTGGCGATAAATGAAACAACTTCCCGATAATCCAAGAGGCACCCTAATATACTAACCCAAAGAACATTACTGCTGAAGCATATAATCTGTTAACTAATGAATTGGGCTCAGTTTTTAAGATTCTAAATGAGTTAACATCTAGTTGCAGTCAAAAACACAAAATGTTCTTGACTGCAAGAATGTTGCACAAAATGTTCTTGACTTATAATCTGCTCTGCTATAACATTAATGTTACAGCAGAGCAGATTTGATGATATTAGTAGTATTAAAGTATTAATGGGCGTAGCCCTCAGTCCACATAGCTGGCATAAGCGGGCCATATGACTAAAAGGAGAACCGGCCAATCCGACGAAAAACGAGGGAGCTAGCAGCTCAGCTGCAACCCCCCTTCCAAAAAAGAGCAAATAATCAATAAAATTAAACTAGCCCCAGAAAAACCAGGTCAGGGCCTGGAGTAACAGAAAAAAAAAAAAGACACAGCAAACTCAAAATTACTGTTAGCAAAACAAAGGCAATAAGCGAATAAACCATACAGCTAAATCTCCTGATTTGAATACTGCAGATGGCTTACCAAACACACTTGAAAGAGCAGTTACATGGCAAAATTCTTCTTCTAAAGATCTCTATGCCTTGAAGACCATAATCATGAAGGAGCGGAAGCTAAGACTCCCAAACTGTAATTAATCTCAGCTCACTGAGACCATGAAACTGGTATGTGATATTTGCACGAAAATTCACCTTTCCTATTAATGTTAAAAATCTGCAACAGTTTCCAAGACATAAAATTTTGTTCTTACAGTTTATTTAAATTTTTGTTTTATTTTAATGTTTAAATTATGTTTTATTTAAATTTACTTCATACTATAGTTCTGTGATATAAGCATTCATATTCAATTTTTCAGTGTATATTTATCTCTCCTGATACTGCATAACATCTCAAATAATTTCATTCAATTTTATTCAACAGTTTTTCAGAAATCAATGCTTAGATGAATATAAAGATAATTTTGTCCATCAAATAAATCAAAGATATTTTTGTGCAGTGTAAGATCAATACACGTACATGTACAAAACCTTTTCTATTTTGTGCTTTAACATCAGCTGATATTCATATAAAAATTTCCTACCATATCAAATTTGTTCAAACTGTATGATATTTTTCATTGCTATATGAGAATTTATTAAAATCAAAACTGCTAAAAAAATGTGTACCTTAAATAATTATAATGTATATCTTAATAATCACATTTAATTAGTAAAATTATAAGCAATCTGGTATTTTTCTTTCATGCTCATGGTACTGTTTACATAAAAAATTAAAAATATCAAAATTGAACTTTTGAAAGAATCTGGGCTTCTAGTTGATAAACAGAGGACTAAAATGCTAACAATCCCCAAACCGAATACATTACTTGATATTCTGAAGGATATAATATAACCAACATAAAACAACACATATTTAAAAATCCATCCAATATTGCAGTTTGAGGTTTTTCTCTCTCTTTTGACTATAATAAAACTGATATTATTAACAACCAGTTTTGAAAAGTTTTTTTTTTACTAAGAACATTGAAAAAACGTTCAACATTTTTTTTTTTTAAACAAGATCCTCCAAACACAGCATAAATGGATACAAATGAAAATTCTGATCAAAACCTCAGAGATATTCATAATCAGTTAAAATTTGGTTCAATACAGGTTAACAAAATGCTGTTAGTGGTAGTGATGTCAGTTTTATAACTGACAAAATTTTCACCCATAATCAGAATCAAACAAAAATATTTTTATAGAAAATTATCCTTTTATGACATATTTATGATGTAATTTTATAGGAAAAAAGTCAATATATGTAGAATTAAACATAAAAAAAATTTCTTTTGTTGCCAACAACATTTTTAACTATAGATGTAAATCTATCATAAAATACTAACAACTAACTCCCTCATCCGAATTCTTTTAAAACAATCCTTTTCTTTATAATACTCAGAAAATCATTATTTATTTTTTAAAAAATTAAACTAGCTCACCTACTTTTAAACTTTTATACTATTCTTTCTTAAAAAGCAGAAATGGAAATGTATAGCTACAATTATTTAGCAAAGCAATTCTAAATGCACGGAAGAAAATGAACAAGTTTTAAGCAGAAAGTGGAATTAATTTAAGCCTCTTCTACTAGCAAACGTAATCTGGATTCTATGATATTCAAAATTACATTTATATGTATGAGCATTCATGAGAATTTAGTTTATTTAGTCATTATACATAAGCTCTCCCGTTCATCTCTCTTAACATACACAGGATGCTCAATTTAAAAGTGGATCACATGTTTAAGAGTTTATAATTTTAAGGATGTTTTGCTCATACTGATTCTCTAATTCCTAGACTGTTCTGCAACATATAAGATATTGATAAACCAGTTTCCTCTACAATTGTATGTCACTTCTCTAACTGCTGTCTTAATATTATACATTATAACTGATCAACATTAAAGAATGAATTTTTTTTTAATGGGCCATGATTTCAAGAAACATTGTGAGTTTAGAGTCTTCAAATACATAGTTTTCCAAAAGGTCTGGAAAAGAAAAGGTCTCTTTCATTGCAGTAGCCCATCACAAAAGTGTCCATACCCTTATGCAGGTCCAACGCTGTTTGAAAATACAAATTTTCATACGGGAACCCTAGCGAAAAAGTGCCAATACTTATGACGATCAGCTCCTAACATGAAACCGATCTTCACAAGACGTGGGCACTTTTACGTTAATGAAAGTTTTATTTTCATAAGGGTGCATCAAAAAAGCAGGGAAATTAAATGAATCCTCAGGCACCTTCATGCAAAATCAATTCATTCACATTTCATCTGTTTAATTGATCAATCAATAATGCAAATGAAAATCAGACTTGTATAAAAGTGTCCAAGCATAATGACGCATGCACACTTGCCTGTTTAAAATTAGAAACTGATCTTCTTAAGGGTTCAAACACCTTACCCGGGCACTTTTATGAAATTCAATGAAAATGGATCTGTTTCAAACCTGAAATACAACTATAAGATCTGGTTTCTGACTACTCAGATCCTATTTAAAAATGACAAACTTTTTTTTTCTGGCAATGAATGAACATAATCAGTATGCAATAAGTCTTTAAAGCTAAAAGTAATATGAATCCAGAATTGCCTTTCATTGACTGGTATTATATATGTCCTTGGAAGAGTTTCAGAAACGTTTCAACACTTACGTCACACTTGAGTATCAAACATTTATCAACTGCCACTGTGCAGAACATAAGATCTTTCATTTATCTCTCACACAGCTTGGCTAACACCAGTTTCCAGACTACTGTCACTTGATAAAATGTAAGATCTTTAATTTTCAAATTACAAATGCTTCATGAACATTTCATGATAAAAATTCCTCAGTAACTGTTTCAATACACACTAAACACCTTCACAAATTAAAGTTATAGAATAATAACAGGAAAAAATTTATACTTTATGGAAAGTGACCTTTAACTATAATATTTTTATATATTACAAGAACTTAAGATTCTCTTAAAACAGTTCCAAAGAACCTGAACAGTAGCCTAAGAAAATTTTTAATTATTTGTGAGCTGCATATTCTAAGTTCTTGTATCTGAAGACTATCAATTATGAGTATGATAATAAATGAAATAGTTTTTATTTTTTGGATAGTACTGGAACTTAATTCCCAAAGCATATTATTTTTTCCACCAGAACAGCAAGTAAAATTGCGAATTTAAACCTACAGCGCTTACGGTTCGCCTAATAACAGAAGACATCATTAAAGGCTTCTTCTGAAAAATTAAGCACTTCAAAAATTTTCCTGAACATGTTTGTACTAATCAGATTTCACAATGTATATCAAGTTTACTAAGCAGCTCTTAAATTTCGTTACACATCCAAAGTTGCTAATCCACATGATAAAATGAAAAGTATTATTTCTAGGACTCTTCTATTGTTTACATACATAGCAAATTTTTACGAAAATGATAAAAACAGAAATATTCAAGAGACTCATGTTTAAATGTGATCAAAATGCCGTTCGCTGAAAATAAAGTTTTAAAATTTAAAAATAGATCTTAAAACAGAGTTACTTTACCACTAATGCTTTATATAAAGAAAAAAAAAAATATTTTTTTTTTTTCATGAAACTTACCTATGACTTTTTAAAAACTTTTTCATTATGCTTATGTTTTGCGATGAAATATAGTAACTCATCAGTCTAGTTTCTTTGAAACATAGATCGGATTTACATAAAACGTAATATTTTTTCTGAAAATAACGAAGCATTGATAATAAATTATTCGTATCAACAAGTATTGCACATCTTTCTGAAACATTTATATTTCAAATTCACAATGAAGCTTGCTTGCATGTTATATGTACTTCAGCACCCTAAAATAATAATAAAAAGCATTTTGTTCGACAAATTCTGGGGTATTGTGATGCTTCGCAACTGAGCTTTTAAAAATAAACGGAGCTACCCCTTTGATACACGATAGCTCAACGTAGGAAAACGAAACATCTACCGACCGAATCCTTTTCCTGACTAGTCACAGTTACAGTTAAATAGTTATATCTCTTATTAAAGTTTCGCGCATGGATTGTAATATTTCATTGAAGATAAGAGACTTATTACTTTTAAAAATAAATTGTGAAAAAGTAATATCATACTAACGTAACTCTTTAGCCTCATTTTTATATGACTGAAGGATTATACATGTTTGACCCTTAATATGCAAATTGGTTACTTTGTGCTTTTTACACGAAATATTAAAATTATGGTATTTGGTAATAATAATATGGTAATTTGATTTGCGATAAGTAATATGGGATTTGATAATGGTACTGAATTGAATTATTCGGCTTAATAGAGTTGGTGTACTTCAGTTACACGGAAAGTACGTAAAGTTATTTAATGCAACAATGTGATGCGAAATTTAAATTTATGTCTGTATATATATTATATATTAACTGTTGGTCTATGAGTATTCAAACATGAGCGTATGAAACTCAAAATCTTTTTTAAATGCTACTGTTTGGGATATTCGAATAACAATAAAACAAATTAATATACAAATACAAGCAGTTTACTATCTCCTCTTGGAAAATGCAGCATAAACAGGGAAACCTTGCTATAAATCTGCACAAAACTGATCCGGGAAATATCTGGTGAGAGTTATTGGGAACACAAGAAATCTTATTCCCAAATTATGAGCAACATCATCGTAACTGATGTGGGTCTACAGGAGCCTCAGGTAATTCAGTACATCAGCTACGTCTTCTGCCGCTCTAACATAACACTTACAATGTCCAGGGGATGGATGAGCATAGAGGCTCCATGTTAAGCTATATAAAATTCATTTCCGTAAGTGGTTGTTGTATTAGAGATTCCATAGGTGTTGTATTAGAGGCTCCATAGGTTAATTTACTGGTTTCACCAAGGGCCAGTAGTACTGCTAAGACGACATGTGGTGAATGCAGACACATGTGGTCTTGCATTATCTTGATGGAACATTACCTTTTTGCACCGGAACTCAATTCGACATTTTCCCTTGATAGCAGCGTGTACTTGTATCGCGCTGTACAACTTACTGTCGAGGGTTTTACCTTTTTTCCAGTATTCCTTGTGGATAATACCACGGAAATCCACCAGATACAAAGCATGATCATTTTGTTATTCAAATTTGCACTCTGCCATGCTACCGACGGGCGCAGACTGACACCTTTTTCGGCCTGTGTTGTTGACGTAAATCCAGTTTTCATCAAAAGTGAACCAGAATTTTGTCCTTGCGTTGATATTCGAGCCTATTAGTGCGGACTCGAACACGTCTCTCCTTATCTGCTTGAGCCAGCTAATGCGGCGTCCAGCGATTGAACTTGTACCCCAAGTTTAAGCAAAGCATAGAGCGACTAATGGAATGGCACTAACGTCTAACTCCCTAGCAGGTTTTGGGAGTGATTGCATACTGATCTTCTTGCACAAGCTCTCGCAGGCGGACCTGATCTACATCAGTAAGGCGGCCAGAGTGCTCTGCTTCTTGAATGTCATAGTCCTTGTTTTTGGACGTTCGGCAGCAAACCTTCACAGTGTCATATGACACAACATTAGTACCTAAAGCTGTACACATGATTTGGTGACATTCTGTAGCTGACCTTTTGCAACCGAACTGGAAGGAAATGATGGTTCTAATCTGGTAGGGTGATAGTTCCATTTCAGACACCTTGCACTTTATGATATCGATATGTTTTTACATATTTCCCAATACACTGTTCTAAAGCAAGTCTCTGTCTTTCAAATACTAAAAATCGTTTGAAAAAATATGATTAAACACGCAAAGTGTTTGTGTAGACGATATTTGCGGTGGTGGGAAACATTCGTTAAAACCCAACATCGTCAGTAAGAGATATTTTAGATCACGGCAAACTTTCCATAGTTCAATTGCGTTAAGTTGGTGTATGAGCCTTTAATTTTTAAATTGGGGGGCTATCGGTACCGCTTTATAGCTAAGAAAAGGAAAAATATCTAGTTTTAAAAAACAGACTGATCCCAGAATTTCAAGATTCTGAAATTCAGCAAATTAGTAAGTTTTTTTCGCATTTGCAATTAAGTGAAGAAAAACCTAGCATTCTTCTGAAACAAATGAAAGGATTATAGTCAAACTTATTACATAATGTTTTCCTCAAAATTTGTGGGTACAAAGATTTCCTTTCAATATGAGAACAATTTTATTGTCTTCTAGCGCAGATTTAACCCTTCTAGTCTAAAGATAAAGTTTAGGAATTCCCAAATGACACAATCAACTAATCGCTCAGTCTCAAATACTGAGCAAAATACAGAGTTATCGTCAACACTAAGCTTGATGAACAAACACATAGAGAACCCCACTAAGCAAATTGAACGCTTATTTCGAAAATCTAAGATACCTCAATAACTGTAATTTTTCGACAAGTAAATGTAATTTTCTCACAAATAATGCCAGCACTAGTTATCGTTTTCAATATCAAAAGCTTAAAACTAATGCTCATAAGCATGTTTCTCAATACACATTTCAGTCGGTAAACTAAATTCAGCTGCTATTCCGAAACAAGTCACAGATACTGGAATAGCAGCAAGAACTTCGCACAGATTACATATGTAAGATAAGCATACAAATATGACATTTCTCGTTGATACAGGTAGTGGCAGTTTCTGCATTCCTGTGCCAGGAAGAAACGTATTACTGCTACTGCTTAAGAACAATTTGCTGCAAAGGATACTGAATGGAAAACGTATGGTATTTGGTATTAAACCACTTACTTTAATTTTCAATCTTAAGTGAAATTTCAAATCGGATTTAATAATCTCTGAGTTTCCATTCCAATGATAGGAGCTGACATTATAACTCAATCGACTCACAACCCCCCCCCCAAAAAAAAGAAAAGAAAAAAAAAAGAATTGTGGACACATTAACAACTTTTGCTACTACTGGCAAATTGGAACACAACACTCAGTTGGATGTACAAACTGTTCCCGAATGCTCTGAATAATACAAAATACTTAGACAATTTTCTGAACTAACTAATCCTGCTATATACAGTAAATCAATCAAATATTACACGATTCATTACATCTAATCTAAAGGACAACCAGTCCACTTCAAAGCAAGACGACGTTGACACAAAATTTATGATGTAAGCAAAGAAGGAGTTCAAATGTATATTAGAACAGGGACTTTGTCGACCCTTTAAAAGTAACCTTTACAATTAATAAAGAGCACTTGACCCTGATTACAGAGCACTGTTTGACGGTAATAAAGATGATTTCAATAAAGTCCTTTCAATAATGAATTCCATTGATCCTGTTACTCAGCTAACTTTTGAACTTGAGACATCAGTTCTCTTCCATTCCTCCATATTTTGGTCACAATTAACGTATCAAACTTTAATACTCTGTTTACCGTAAATTTTCTTCGCTTTGCCTTCCACATCGCTTCAAATGATGTCATCTGACTAATCAGAAGTTGGTATGATTTTCCTTCAAGTTTGCTCCTCCAAACTGGCTCTTGATCAATAACTAAATTGTTTAAAAGCAGTTGCTATCGACAGGGGCTTTTCATATAGCATTACTAACCAAGCAGTTAAAAATTCTCATCACAACACATCAAAATGCACCCTCTTGTTTTAGAAGATTATAAAAATTCTGTTGTCATTTCTTTCTTTCCATCGATTAGCTATAAAACTGCACGTATTTTGCAGAAATTTAAATTTCGGGTCGTTTTTCTCATATCAATAAAATTCCCAGTTCTATACTTAAGGGCCCCATTCCGGATATGAATTCCTGAGGTATTTACAGGATTCCTTGCCATTTTGGTTTAATTTACATTGGTCAACCTAAGAAAGCCTTGAAATATCGTGTTAAAGAACATCAGTCATACGTTAGGAAAAAGGAGACGCAGAAGTCCTTTGTTGGCTAGCACTGTTGGTTCGAAAATCACATTTTCCACTTTTCTGCAGCCAAAATTATTAAAAAAAAATCTTCCATTAGGGAATTAGATTTTCTAGAGGCGATTCACGTTCAAAAATATCTGTTCTAGTTAACGACCCTAATTCCAAACTATCTTTACCTTCAGCCTTAAAGGAAGTTACGTCTTATCTCGTTCATTTGCAATTAGGCAGCTGAGGTAGATAGTTCTACAGTTAAGTCATCGAAACTAGTCCTGCAAAATTTACAAATATTAGGTTGATTCTTGTTTGACTACTCCAATAATCATTATTGGGAGTTTTATTTTAAACTAAAATGTATCAAAATATTTTGTCTGCTCAAAACAGAAATCTATTTGGGACAGAATTATTAATATTTATGAAATACATCTCATAGTATGTGTAGAGATCTTTGTACCTGAGAATTTTTCAAGGAATGTTTTATATACTCTCGTGCAACTTGAGGTGGGTTCTACTGCGCTAACGGGAAAATTTTCAATCAAGACAGCCGTGAGCGGATTAGGTTAACTGATGATAGAAAAAGTATGAAAAGTCTAGACATTGCAAAAGAGAAGGCCTTTAAATTGACTTCCAATGATAACACACTTCATACACACTTCTTAACGTTGAAAATGCAACACCAAGAATGATTGACCAGAAAATGAGGATACTCGGCAAACAAAGAGATACAGTAACGATCAGGGCAGGGAAAAGTGAGCAGACACCAGGACTTCAACTATGTGCTAACAGGTATTGCTCCGCCGCACTACTGTTATAGTGCAAACGTTCTGGGTCCGAAGGGTGCCCCCCACCGGGCAACGGCTCAAGGAGATTCACCGGTTCAGCCCGCAGCGCTCACGAGTGTCTCCACTGGATCAACCCATCCGCCGTCCAGCCCAGTCAGGACAAGAGTTTATGAAAAAGCTAATAGTTTACATGGAATTACGTAGTTGACATAATAGAGAAATAGTAAACATCTTGAAATGTTACGAACATGAAATTAGGGTAGTATGGTACGACACTGGGGTAGTATTGAGGAAACACCTGAATTTTTTATAGTCTATTTGATCATAATTCATTTGGTAGCAGTTCGTTCAGTAACAGTTCATTTGAAAAAGTTCATTTTCATTCAAGAACCCAGGGGGGGGTTCTCGTGCAAGGGGCTGTTGGAACAATTGGGTTATATTAGGCACATGTCATCTTTGTCGTACGTTAAAAGAAGTTGCGTGATCTTGATGATCTTTTGCCTTGGATGCGAATTAAGGAGAAGGAAGTTGATGTCTGCATACCTGTCAGTGGGGCGAATTTTACTGTAAAATGCTTTGGTGAAGTCACCCTTTTCGCCACATATACAGAGGTCCGTTGAACTTAGCTTTCTTGTAAAGTAGTACTTGGGAAAAGGGCCATGTCCTGTGATGTAGAGGTTGACTAGAAAGTTGGAGTAGAAGCGGTCTGCAGTTGAGGTGTTGAAGATGTTGTACACAAGACGTCCTTCTTCTGCTGTGTCCTATTCTTCCTTCAACCGTTGCATGGTGAACTGTTTGAGTTTGTTCTTGATGAAGGTTCTTTGAAGTGGGGTATGAACTAGGGGTGTGGTGTTCTCGAAGAACTGCTTCTTTCGCAAGAAGATCTACTTCATTCAATGCACGACCGACGTGTGCTCTTATCCACGTGATTTTGAATCTGAGGTGTTTCTGGTGTAGAACTTGTTTTTTTGGTTCCATTGACGAGAGTGGATCTGAGTTTGTTGTCACCAACAGCCTGGAGTGTTGCTTGACTGTCAGAGAAAATGTGGAACTACTGTTGATCTCCCAAGATTGCTCTCTCGATTGTTTCAAGAATGACAATGACGTCCGCTTCGAAGACGCTATTGTCTGGAGTTAAGTGGCCTTGCCGTTTGATGGATTTCGAAATTATATGCGTAACACAGAGCGAGAATAGCGTCGGCTCAGTAGGTTGTAGGACCATCTTGGACGGCGATACATGAAGCAACACGTTTAAGTACACAGTCAATGAGACTACGAATGGTGTCTTGAGGAATGACTCTCCATTCCCTGTCAACTATTTGTCCTAGTTCATCTTCTGAACTCAACAATGGCAGGGTCTGTAAATGGCGTTTAATGACATTCCAAATGTGTTTCATTGGTGAGAGATAAGGAGAGAAAGGTTGCCAGGGAAGCATCTGTACACCTCACAGAGAACGTTAGCTGATGCGAACAATGTATGGCCGAACTTTATCCTACTGATACACGGCATTGGGTACTGAAGGTAGGACAATGTCACCGACCGCAGCACATTATCCACATATCGTTGGGCTGTGATAGTGCCCTGAATACAAACTAGTGGTGACCTAGAATCTTCCGTAATTCTGCCATGGTGCCGCGTTGTCGCGCGGTAGGGCGTTCCACAATTGCTGCCGGATTGGACCTGTCTCCATATCGACGCCACATTCGTACTCGGCGACTATCATTGGATAAACAGAAGCATGACTCTTCTGAGCTCGAGACCGGCACTATTGTAGACGTTGGGGTCCATGATGTGGGGTCAATGGCAGTCTTCTTAACGGACGCCACGAGAGCAGGCCACTAACTACCAGGTAATCGTAAATGGTTCTGGTCGATATGGGAACATCCAGGGTGTCTTGAACATGCTACAGAATGGAGGTAGAAGTGGCTTGCAAGTGCGCCACCGCTTATCGGCGAGTGCGTTGGGCATCCACGCATGCTGATGTCACTCTGGCTGCACCGGCACTCCTCGAATTTGCCACATTTGCCTGTTCCAACCATCGTCACCACAGCCTGTGTATTGTGGTGCGCGTCCGGGTGGACTAACCTGCCTTTCTTAGTCTGATGACCATGCCCCTCGTAAACTCGCCTGTTTTCTGGAACTGCCACTGTAGACGACGCAATGGTATTCTCTGATGTTACACGCGTCCTCTGAGATAATAACAGATTGTCTACGATGATTTCTCTAGCAGAACTAATGGCAGAAATTTGAGCATTCTGCAGTTCCTTTTCTTCTTCAATGAGCGCTAGAGAGCTGCGCTTTTTAAATCATTCGCATAACTCGGTGACATGTGTCTACCCTGAAGTTTGCAAAATTTTCGGGCCACTCCTTTTTGGTGTTTCAGTTTAAATGTCGGGTCGTGTATATTTTTCATACAGAAATTCATCAAGAAATAAGACTTTGAGTATATTCATCACATCCAGCATGTACTAATATACACTGGTGTGCAGAAATTAAGGACGAGACGGTTTTTTCAATATAACTTTGTACAAAAGCTTTCCAAATCAACACATTTAATACCGTAAGATCCCCAATACGTAAGGACATGAGTAATGTAAGCAACACTTACTAAAAGAGAAATCAGAGGGATAAAAAGAAGCTTTATTGAAAAAGTAGCATGGAGCGCAATGCGACTGAAGGCCGAAACATCCCTGTGGTGGGTGCCCAGCAAGAAACATCCGGTCTTTAATAGGGGATATGATCTCCCCTGACTGCTAGGCAGGTTTCACATCATTTGTGCATGCTGGATATGTGGTTGTTAATGAGCTGTTGAGACACTGCTGCTCGTTCCTCTTGTAGCACCAATCGCAGTTTCGGAATCGTTACTGGCGATAAGTTACGTGCTGCCACGGGTCTCCCTAGTAAGTTCCGTACATGCTTGACGGGATTTAGATCCAGAGACCTTGCCGACCAATCCATGTGTTCAATATCTTCACTCTCCAACAGCTCTTCGACAGTAACTGTGCGATGAGGTGGAGCGTTGTCGTCCATGAAGAGGAACTGAGGACCCATAGCCCTTGTGAAAAGACGCATGTAAGGAAGAAGAACCTCGTTACAATAGCAGTCCCAGGTGACGAACCTCCTTGGGAGATATGAAGGTCGGTCCGGCTACCAAGCATTATGTCTGCTCGAACGAGAACTCCGCGACCTCCAAAACAGTCCCTTTTGATGATGTTGAAGGGGTTATTGCGTGTTCCCCGCTCTGTCCAGATGTGTATGTGTCTAGAATCGCAACTCAGACTAAATCTGCTCTCATCTGTAAAGAGTACTCGTCCCCATTCATTGTCTCTCCAATTCCGGTGTTCCCGGCACCACAGAGAACGCCTTCTCCGATGGGCAGGCGTTAGAGGTACACACCGTACAGGGCGTCGTGCAAACAGACCACCACCGTGCAGTCTTCTGGCCACGGTAAAACGCGATATCGGTCGTCCAGTCGCCTGTGTCGTGTGTCTAGCGATTTCTCCCGCTGTCTGCCGCCTGTTTCTTCTGGCCTGTAAGGCAATATACCGGTCATCTGCGGGTGTGGTTCCTCGTGGACGACCACTACTAAACCCCCGGATAGCTGTTCCTGTAGTTTGAAATTGTCTCCAAAGTCGTGAAACGATGCTGTGAGCAATTCCGAACTCTGCAGCCACACTTGTCACACTGCGGCCTTCCTCCAACTTCCCAATGATTCGACCTCGGGTAAAAGCATCCAGATGTCGTCTAACAGATTGGTTATTCGCCATTTCTCGCTGAGGCAGCAACTCGGTGTGATTTTAACTGCTATACGGCGTGCAATCTCTTTGCCAGAAATACTGATCTTATACCGACAATATGCTTTATACTACTCAGACACTCCCCCATTACGTCTACCTGCATATCTGCGCATGTGCTACCGTACATCACCTTACTTAATCTCCTGACTGGTCTTTCTGCCCGCTCTGCCTCTTCGCTCAGTTGATATGCTAATTTTTTGACTTCGTCCTTAATTTTTGCACACCAGTGTATTATAAATTCCCATTCTGCGTGCATAACTCAAAGCAGTTTCTATAATATTTTGACGCTTTAATTGCTTGTGCAAGAACAATATTTCTAAGACAAGCAGCTAGCAATACTCTTTCGTTTGTTTCATCTGACAGCTGTTGCTATTTACGTACAGCTATGGAATTACTCTTTAACATACAAAGGAAATGATTAAAAAAATGTCAAAAAAAAGTGTGAAACATAAATTTGAAAAGTTACCTTGGACTCCTTCCCCCAACTGTTTTCTGATCAATGATACTTTATTATAGTCAACTGAGCTTTCATCCACTGAATTTTTAACTTTTATTTAGCTCTTTAAAGGCTGTGTCACACTGTCAATGACAATATATTGCCTTATATCCATATGCATTTTTTGTACTCTTTTTTGAGGAAGAAAACAGGATTGTTCAGAGTTATTTTTAAATTTTATTTCAGTCATTCATAATTAATTGAAGCATTTTAATTAAAGTGTAAGGTCGCCTTCTGCTGTCATATATAATGAATGTAGTAGATTTCCAGTTATCCTAACCGACAAGAGAGCGTCATTTCAGATAAAAAAATTAAATCTTAATACAATGGGAAAGGTTTTTTTTTAGTAAACAATAAAAAATGGAAATGATTTAATTTTGTGCTTTTCATTTTCGACAGTAATATTATTTTCGAACCATTTTTCATGAAACTTTAAAATTTCTATGTTAAACACTTTTATTTTCGGTTAAATTACATAAAGAAAATAAGCATCTGCTCTTATGAAAAAAAAATACTGAATTCTCCTTTCCATTCTAATTATCATTTTTATAAAACCTTTTTTTAACTAGAATCACACATATGAAATCTTAAAACATGATAAAAATTAGCAGCATTAATAGAGTTCAAATGCTTAAATGCAAAAACATGAGAATATAGAAACATTATAAAATTACAGTAAATTCATAATGCTTCATGAATACCCGTGAATTTCGATATTCAGAAATCAGCATTCGAAAGCGGTTTTTATGAGCAGTAACCTATTGACAAATTCCCTCACAGAAAAGGCAAAAATTTACTTATTATTAGATCATGTTTTTTTTAATGAAATGTTTGATAGTTATCTGTAAGGACTTCCGGATTTAACTCTTTATTCATTTTCAGGGAAACTTCTAGTACAAAGTAAATTTTAATTCGCAAAATCTGCCATTGAAAGTAGAGTGTTGAAAATCAGACATTTTAAAATTCACTGTTTTTGAATTCATTGTAATACTTTCTCTTGGTTTCGCGGAACATATGTATTTACCTAAAAATAATTATGCATTTGAAAAAAAAGTTAATATAAAAATACCTCAGCTGATTGTTTTTGGACTTAGTACTATTTTTCTTCTTCATTTAGGTTACGCAGGATTTCCTTTAGGATCCACCTGCTAAGGTGGATAACCTGCTAACCTTAGCAGGTGGATCCTAAAGGATGCACCTGCTAAGGGGCATTTTACTGTGGTGAATTCTTCCACTGTTCCACGAGTTGCTGAGTATTTCTAGTCCAGGTAGCCCTCTTGTACAAGCTTTTGCTTTACGTCACATAGCTTTTGCAAAAATCAAATTAGCATTTTTCGATTAACGAAAAAAGTTCACGACCATTTTCTCTTTTACCCTGAAAGCTGGAAAGTGAAAATACAGTTAGAGTTTATTTTATATACTGATTGCAGTTAAGTTATGATTTTAATAGCGAAAGGTCAAATATATGTAAATCAGCTTTTCGGGACTGCCTGCAGAGAACAAGAGAACGGTAGAAAAATGTGTCAGTCTTAACATTTAAGCAACTCTTCATAATCCAGAATTTTTACATTCAAAAGATAAAGCTAGAATGTTTGCATTGAGTCAGATATAACATAAAAATAGTAAACTCGTTGACCTGATGCACCGCAAATAACATAGTAATTGATTTTTTCTTCATCCACTCTCTCTTAAAATGCAGTTTTATATTTGTTTCTCTGTAAATTTTGAATCCTTCCTCTGAGTTGGTGTTCTTTGCCATAAGCAACATACAATGTTAAACTCAATTAGGCAAATATTCAATTTAACCTCCTACATGGCCGAATGTTTATTTTGACTTTACTTTTAAATACCGAAGCACGTAAATACGTACCATAATGTAAAACAATAAAAACATTTAGTTTAAATTTCCGTTTGAAGTGCAAAACAATTAACTAAATGAACTTCAGCTTTTTCCGGAATTGATAAAAACAATGATTCAAAGCACTTACAAATAAAATTTAAATTTAATTCTGACAACCAGCCTATGCTATTCCACGATAACTAACATAATTTTCAATATAAGACCAAGGCACCGGTTGACAGCAACAGTACTCAAGGCAAACATTAAAAAACTCTAATTTTTTTTAAAGAACGCTGACGTTTTCAAACTTCTCTCTCAGACTTAGTTTCTTGTTGCTGTTCAAAATTCACTTCATTTACCTATGCTAGTGGAATAGAAGTGGAAGACAGCTTTTAGAAGACATTTTGAACTTTTCTTGATATATTTGTGTCTTAAATGTTAGGCATCAAATAGGAAATTCTCTTAAAGCTTCAGGCATCACATACCAGGGATAAACTCCATCAAACCATCGTTTTGATTTCATTTTTAAAAGCAAGCACTTATGTTTTCATACCGGACAAAGAATAAAACCAAATGTCCAGCCATTCAAACTAAATATCTCATCACGAAATACGATTTCTATTCCCTGAAAAACTCGATTCATATCATCAACGGCAGTGCTTCGTCTAATTTTTCATGTAAATATGCTGGGTAGAGTAGGAAAACCCGCGCAGTTGTCACCTACCTTATGTATTGTTAAGTTGTTTTATGAATATTTAAATTTTTTCCTTTGTAGAGATATTAGGCTATTTCGAAGCAGGAGACATAAAAAATGAGCAAGTCTTCGCCGGGAATCGAACCACGGATCTCTCGGTTACGCGTCGAGCGTGCTGACCACTACACCATGAAGGAAGGCAAAGAAGGCGGGAGAAATACCTTGTAGGTATTTATATTTATTTTAAATAACCAGTTAAATTTAATTTTAAGTTACTTTCCTATAATCCTTCATTCCCCTAATTGTCAGTGCCGGAATATTTAAATTTGGTAACGCGCGTAAGAAATTCAAATTCTACCAGTGGGAGAAAAAGTTTAAATATCGACGTTCCAGTAAGTTAGAGAGAGTCTGAGAAATCTCTGTGCGTGCTTACGCAAGCTTCCGCTTAGCAGTTATTGCTGGTTAGACGTGGCTTTAAAGCTATTACCTTGCTGCCACTACACTCATCTACGCGCTGTAGGATACAGGATTGTATGAGCCCTGTAGGTTAATTCTACTACTTGTTAATATTTTGAATGCTTGAGTTTTGATTCTACTGTTTCAGTTACCGCCCAAGCAGAGGCGTAGTATGTTAGCGTCAAGTTCACGCATTGTAAATAATTTAAAGAGTTTAATAAAGGGAAGTTTTAACCCATCTTCGGTGCAATCACTATTTCTCCGGATTCTACACAACAGATAGACAGCAGAACCTTACAACCTTATATACTCCCCCTTTTAAAGATCGACTGGGGTTTTGGGGACCCATTCGCTAAATCCCGGTGGTGGAGAATTATCATCCACCACCTTTTTAGTTCGAGCGCCAGTGTAGAGACATTAGGTATTTTTTTCGGAAGCAGGAGACATGAAAAATGAGCAACGGCTTCACCGAAGATCTAACCACGGACCTCTCGGTTACGCGTCGAGCGTGCTGACCACTACACCGCGAAGGCATGCGAAGAAGGCGGGAGAAATACCTTATACCTTCATTAAATATGTAAATTTAATTCCTTTTTTTATTTTATATTCGACAGCATTGATCAGATCCAAAAGAAATTATTCGGATTATCGCTTATGTATGAAGTTGCTTTTAAATGGCTTTGAATAGTTGCCAGATCGAGCGATTTTCCGGAAATTTACTACTTTTAACAAATCTGTGCTACCAAAATTTATATCAATGCGATTTTCCAAATTTTCTGCTACTCCATCATTTCCTTTTGCTACTTTTCGCTATGTTAAAAAAAATACACATCGTAAAATGGACAAATTTTAATATAATATATCTATTAAAATTAATCTTGCCTGGTTCATTAATTGCTTTATTTACTATTTTAGCGATCTGTCAGTAGGCTTGCAAAGTCAGGTTATAGCTGTGTTAATTAAAATGTGAATTAGTAGTAACATGAAAAAATTTCATACCACCTCTCAATTACGTGGCTTAAAATAGCCATGTTTGAGAAGTAGATGAAAAGGAAGAACGTTGACTACAAAAAAGCTTATTGCAGTTTCTGTAAATGTGAACTGAGAGCACATAAAATTAATTTAATGAAGCACAGTACTTCTTCAAAACCCAAACAAAATTTTGTATTTGAAAATGGATGGTTGCCTTAGAGAATGTTCGCTGTGTTTGTTCTATAATATTTCAAATATATATATTTCAAAGACTACTTAATTAAAATTAAAAATTTTTGGAATAAGTTATACATATTGTCTAAACAGAATCGTGCCAAAATTTTAGAAGCTAAGGATATAAATGTCTATTCAGAATTGAAATAAATAGTTCATTGAAAAAAGTAAAGTACTATTTCATTGAATTTTAAAAAGTAACTCGCGAACTTAAAAGATTTAGTACTGCAGTGTTAACTATCCAAACGTAACAAAGAACATGAACAAGGTAACTAAAAAATGACAATTTAAAATTAACTTAGAATTACTTAAAAGAAGAAACGGAGATTCAAACAATGGAAAATTAGCAATGCCATTTTAAGATTTTCGGCAAAACTAATATTCATAATAAAATGACCAAGAATCGAATATTAGTCCGTAACTTACAGAATCCAAGAATACTGAATTTGTGATGACTTCAAAAATCGTGAAAGCTGCCTATTAATGATGTCACAAAAAAATCACGGGATCTATGACGTCACGAGCTACTTTTCGATTCTTCGTTTGCTACTCAAATTCAAAAGCTGAAAAATTTCTGTCAACGCTGCTTGCGCATGGAAAACAAAAGCACATGCGTAGCTTAATTTAGCTCGCGGACACGCGCGTTCGCAGTTTAGAGGAAATGTCGATCGTGTCCACTATGTACGGTGGATTTATATACTCTAAAATCAGGATTCTTAGAAAATTCCCTGTTTTTTATTTATTTTTTTTTTTACACATTTGGCACCCCATTAAGCTAAAGCCTAGGTTGATTACATCTTAGTTTGGCTGTGAAGCAAACATCATGGAACACTCAAATTCCTGAAATAAAAATTTGCTGTATACATTGCTTGACTTAAGTAGCGAAACAAGTAGAAGTGAACAGCGCGCTTTTAAGGCATTAAAAGACATTTCTCCAGTGGTATTTTATGATATAGCAGCCAGTACATCCAGCTACTGACTGGAAGATTTGAGTTCCGGCGAAGGCATAATTATCTATTCAGGATTTCCTGCAGCAGAAAGGCCTAATAGCTCAACAAAATCGATAAAAACGTTTTGCTTGAAGTATTGTTTCATGTGCGATACGGCAGGTTGAGTTTGAACATATTTTGGCGAATCCAAATATACGATCAGCATCTTCAGAAACGAATTATGTTGCGCCATGCCTAATTTCGGTAATGCTAATAATGTTGTGCCAAGTATGTGATGCCAAATATAAAAAAGTGTCTTGAGCATAAAAAAAAGTTTAAAACATAGTGAACCTAAAATATTCCTAAGGTTATTTCGAAGCAGCGTAGATGAAAAATGAGCAATGGTCTCGCCGGACTCGAACCACGGACCTCTTGAATACGCGCCGAGCGTGCTGACCATTACACCACGAAGGTATGCTAAGACGGCGGGAGAAATACCTTATAACTTCGAAAGCTTATGTGCGAAATTTATAAAAATACTAATGATAATATTTATTGAACTGTTGAACTAATTGACTTATCAGATGATAGCGTATAGCTTTTAGAAGTTACATTAGGTTATCTGAATACGACAAAGCGCGTAAGGGCTATCTGCCTAAGAGAAAGGATATCTTCGTGGAGGACTTCCTAAAGGAAACTGGCTTTAGTCACTTTCTGTAGCAGGAAAACTACGAAAGCTTCAACCAGCCCATTTAGCAAATATCGAATTTTGGTCGAGCTCATAGTGTTCAGTGGTTTTAATCACTCTGTCACTGGCGGGGTTATAATTTTTCGAGATTGTTTAAAAAAGTTTATTGGTAATGACAACGATTATCTTTTAAAATCTGTGAAAATTGTCTCTATGTTGGATTGAATAATGGCATAACATTTGCATTGCATCCAAACATTCCTGAAAAATATGTTGCTCTTTATTTAGGTGACAGGATACAAAAGCAAATTATTCACGCTAAAGAAATAAAACAAAATATAGTAGACTCTTTTCGTTGCGACTACCTCGAAAAACTGCTGAACTAAGTCGTTTCGGAAAATATAGGCAAACATTAATACTGAACATCTCTTTTCTAAGAAGACCACCTCAAAAGAGATCCACCTCAAGGACATTAAAATCACCTGGATCATCCTGATAGGCGTCACTATGCTTAAAAATTAATTAAAGCAAAAATATTATTCATCTGAAAATGTCGAAGTATCTTATGGCTGCCCTGGTCTTGAGTCACATAATGTACCGAATTCATTGTTATATAATTATTATTATATTTGTTTACTGTGAATTGTTTGCTATTACAAATATCGCAGAAATTCATTGATATTTCTTAAGATTTCAGCTCCCATGTGTTGTTGAATTTATTATGAATCTTTTTAAAAGATTTACTTGGACAAGTGTGTGTTAGTGGTGCCTATATGCAAGACGAACATAGTTTATCATCAAAAAATTATTGAAGTAAATAAATGTTAAATAAATAAATAAATTTTTGATATCCCGGATGAGTTTGAAAGATAATAAAAAATTTGAAAGAGAACAAAGAGTTTTAATGTACAACCTCAGATTAGTTTATAGAAGATATCTGAGAAAATTTTAAAGCCTGTTTATTTTTCCCACAGTTTCAGACACCCCACTATCGTAAACTGCAGAAAGATTTGCAAAACTTACCAGCAATAATAACGCTGTAAGGAAATTAACAATATGCAGTAAGATTTATTTAAACTTTGCAAAAGATACATGCATGAAATTAAGAGACATAAAAATTTTCAAAATCGGAATACTGATAATAAATTATCTTTTCATAAATCAAAGATCTTCTAAAGTTTTACAAAAGATGACACTCACTGCCTTTAGAAAGACTGAATTATTTTCAACTAATCGAAGTGGATATGCAAAGTTATAATATGTGACAGCGTCAAATCTAAATATGCTGTCATGAAAATATCATCCGTTTACGAGAACAATTTCGGATGAAAAACTTTTCTTAGTTTTATGCAATGAATAATTGACTTTATGGATTCAATGACTGAACAGAAATGAAAAAAAAAATTCTTCGTACAATATTTCTTCGTACTCAGCTGTCATCAAGCAGCTTATAGCAAACAAAAGTGTAACTCTTCTTAATAATCTCTGCTATTCGCCAGATCTAGGTGCCTGCCGGATACATTTTGTTCCGAAGTCGCCATGGAGGTATTAAGTCTCCATTTAGCAGATAGCTTTTGCGGGTTTTACCCTATTTCAGAGTTTCTTCATATTTTTAATAAATGGAAAGACTTATTCTCCAGAATATGCAATGAATTTGTAATAGCGGGTACTTTTGTATTCCTCAAAGAAATAAAAGTGATACCTTGGTCGTGCACGTTCCACGCTGGTGACTGTCTACTGCAGAGCTCTTGTAGATTTCCTGAATGATGTAACCAAGGGGATGGACCACTGCTGTCACTTGTAAAGAGAAGTTTTGTGTTTAATCTCACGCTGTATTCAGGAAAATTTATTGAGAAAAAGTATTCAGGGAAAATTTCTGCTTGATGGCTAGAATTATATTGCCAGGACAAGGTTGTGATCTCCCTACACCCATTTCCCCTGATTTATGCCCAACCTAAATTCCTGCCTTTTACAAACATAAAACTAACACGGCATGGAAAATTTCTCCTGTTCACCAGTGGCATTTCGCTGAACAACCAGGCCTGTCACTTCCGAGTAAAAGATCTAGGCCTATCGAAACGGTCATGGCCATATTCAGAAGTGGACATCTTTGATACATGAAATTCAAAGAGGGAGAAAATACCTTACCCTAGTGTGCCTGTTCCCTCCCTGCCTCTCCCGCTCACCTACTGGATTGTATAGGCGTCTCCCTGAGACAGCTGTCGGCTATGCAGGACAACATCCGCGATTTGCTTGTGCGGCAAGGTCTCTTGGACTCGCTGTAGGCTTTCCTGCCCCAAGGGGATTTGAAACAACAACAACAACAGATTGCCAGGACATCGCGATCAGAAGGTCTTGAACTTTCCCTTCTTTATTTTCAAAGCTACACTTTTCCGTTAAATTTCTTTCCATATCCTCATTCTGTTTCTAGAATTCTCACTATTCTCCTTAGTGCAGCATTTATCTTTTTTCCTTGATGTACTGCAAAGAAAGAGTGGTACCTGTCATCCCTTGGAATAGAACATTATACGTAAAATCAGGGCTTAAACTCAGCCAAAGATCTGCTGAGCTACTTCTTAGCAGCTAAGTGGAATTGTAATTTCAGCCGATGCCCCAAATAAAGACAAGATCCGATACTTTTTGACAAGTATCGGCCTTTTTGACGATAAATATGACACGTAATTAATTTTTTTTTTCTGTTCAGAATGTAATTTCAAAATTAACCCAAAAATTATTAAAATAATGCATTCAAACAGGATTTTAAAATTTTAATTTTAACGAGTTGAGGGATATTGCTGTTATTATTACAAATATACTTAACATTCTGCTTTATGCATGAAAATTGATTTCTCGTGTCAGTTTCGGCATCAACTCTGTTTGCGGTATTTATTTTTTGTTCACACACAAGCTGAGAGTCCCGCTTCGCATATACATGTAGCTTCAAATGGTAAAAGTGCCGATACGGCCTTTTGTGACATTCATCTTTTTAACTCTACCAGGATTCCACCAGAGGCATTAATTTTAACATTTCTTCGAATGTCATTTCAATAAAAGTTTCGTATTCATCTACTCACATGGTCAAAGGTCGTTCATTGAAAACGAATAGGTTTTTAATCCTCAACTTATTTTGATATTTAATCTGCTGTTTACATGGAAAATACTGATTAAAAGCTTCATTCAAACCTATCAAGCGCTGAATAATTTCTTCAATAATGTCTCATCTATTTTAATTCCTTCCTTTTATCTTCGTCTTATGAAATGCCTTTTCTTGTTGGGGAGTCGTCGGAGTATATTTGTTCAAAATTCTTTTTCTTGAAAGCAAGAATTTTTTCATGAGCAGTAAATACATTTATTTGATTGACATTTGATCTTCGTAAAAACGTCATTTAAATAGGTTATCTTAAGCAGCCAATTTCTTTCAAATAATAGACATTCAATTCAAAATTGTGTTCTATAAAGGGCACACACCTCTTCCCTTAGCTCAAAAATGCAGATTAGTCTCCTTCCTCGAGATAACCGTCTGACTCCAGTGTTTAAAACAAGGTACGCACGTATACTTCCCATGTCCTCACACAGTATTTTAAATAAACGAATATTTAGCTGCTGAGATTTTATGAATTTAATGATTTTGACGACCTCGTGAAGAGCAATTTTATAAAGGGGATAATTTTTTGTAGCAAGTGCCTACCTATAGATCATTCAATGACTACTAGAAAGGTTTTTGTCAATAACTGTAATAAGAAGTACAGCTCTACTAATTACGCCATTCATGGTCTTTGCTCCATCTGTACAGATATCAATGCAATTATCCCACATTAATTGTTTCTCTTCAAGAAGAAATTTAGAATACCCAATATTCCCATTCTAACAGTACGTGTTGGCAGAGATATGCATAAAATAAGATTCTTCAATAATGCGCTTTCGAGCCGATGCCTAATGATGAGAAATTTCCATTTTAAACAGTACGTGTTGACAGAGATATACATAACATAAGATTCTCTAATAATGCGCTTTCGAGCTGATACCTAATGATGAAAAATTCTCATTCTAAACAGTACGTGTTGGTAGAGATATGCATAACATAAGATTTTCCAATAATGCGCTTTCGAGCTGATACCTAATGACGAAAATTAATACTGCGAGTCCAGCTACATCGGTAGCCTCAGCATTTGTAATGAAAATTTGCATGATTTCAGACAAAAAGCGAGTTCATTCTTTGTATAGACTACTAAATCTCTGATACGCTGAGCTGCAGTGTCACTCGAAAGTGGGATCTCCAGCTATTTATTTATTTTTATTTATTTTTTTTGTTTATCTAATACACATTTTAGTATCTCTGTAGTGGAAGGTTTAATAAGATTTTCTACTCCTGAAATTGATTTTCCGCTTCACCGTGTTGAGGTATCTGATAACTGACTAAATAAGAAAACTCTGTTGCTTTTTTATTCGCTATTTTTGCAGTTTCAACCTTAATTATTAATTTTAAGAGTTCTTTATCTTTCGAATCAAGAATTCAGTTTTTTTTCTCTTAAACTCACCATGAAGATATTCCAAATGACGACGCATGCTAGAACCACACAGCTCTTTGGGATAATTTCCTGAGGATTACCATTTTTTTTCATGAACCTTATCTATTTCCTCATACTTCCTAAACTTTTTAGTAACTACTCTGACCTGATTACTTGTAGAAGGATTAACTGGTCTAACTTCTTTTGGGGCGATTTCATTATTATTGCTCTCATTATTCCCATCATTGTCTTTAGCAAAAGGGCAAACTATTGAGTCCGAAGCAAAAACGTCGGTGTCCGCCAAAAGCATCGCGGCAAAAGTATTACGGATGAAAACTTCGCGGCGAAAGCAACGCAAGACAAAAACGTCGCCATACATAGGGAAAACATCGTGAGGGAAAAGAAAGCAAGGAGAAAACATATTGCATCGAAAATAAAGTGGTCCGAACACTTTCCAGGGTTAAAATGTACTAAAAATATCGTGGTAAAAAGCACTTCCAAATCATCGCGTAGCGATAACATCGCGGGCATGTGTTTTTTAGGCTTTAAAAGTTGTAATTGAGTATTCGGATCATGATTTGTGTGCGCAAGTAGGAATAAGGTATATTTTAACCTCTATACTTCATATTTTTGGATTAATTAATATTTTTTGTTTTGGAAAAAAAAAACAAGAAGGAAATGTAATTATTCAAAAACTGAAAACGAGTAAAAAATTAATGCTACGTGTTATACGTTAACAGTATTTTTAATTTGTATACTTAAATATTGAAAGTCATTGTTTAAGAAATCTTCTTTATAAATTTGTATTGGCAATTGCTTACGAAAAATATACTCTAAAACAATTAGAAAAGGCAAGTTGACTGAGTATATAAGGGTCAATAATAGTTTTTTGCTAGAAAAGTAAGAAGGAAACTTAAGCGTTCAAAAATTGAAAACGTGTAGAAAAGTTAATGCTACATATAGCAGTTAACATAATTTAAAATTTGGATACATAACTATTAATGGTCATTATTTAATCTCTTTTTTTAAAACTGCACTAGCAGTTTTGGATGAAAAATGCATTCTAAAAAAATCAGAAAAGGGAAGATGAGTAACTGCATGAAATTACCTACATTAAAATTGTTTAATTAATTATCAAATTGTAAAATTATGTTTTTTCATCTTTGTTAATAGGATATGCTTTGAGTAAAAATTAAGTCTTGTTATGTTTCAGTTTATTCCTCTTCTTAAATGTCACTAACATTCTGATGTACAACCTGCAGTTAATCTTTTGGATATTTGACAAGTTAATCATTTGAATCGTTATAATGAAACATGTCAGAGGTAGCTATATAATATTTCAGTACTTAATTTGTATTTATTGAATTATGTCAAAGCACATTAGGATTATATTCCTGAGGGGAAGGATGCTTTTGTTTAGGACTTTCTCAGGAAGTGGCTCCCATCCGTATATTAGGAAAATTCCAAAAAATCTCAAGAAATTTCATTCTATCTGTCGAACTACCGTATTGAGGGACTTTAAACATCCACCACACGTTGTCATTTCGGCAAAGGAATATTAATGAAAACTGCTTCGTTTTTTACAACATTCATTCAGAAGACTCGAATTTAAAGTTATGCCTAGAAAATTTAAAAGCAGATTTTTTTCAGAAATAATAAGATATTACAGTGAAATCTCTTGAGGAATATCTTCCTAAGATGGCAGTAATTCTAAAAACAAAATAAACCTAAGTCTTAAATATTACCTTATTAAGATGACCGCATCCACACTAGACTAAAGAGATATCTAATCGTGAATGGTAGCTTTAAAGAGGATTCCTTGTATTAAATTTACATTTCGACATTTCTCGTAACCAGTTTAAAATATTATTAAATATTTTCGGATATATACCGGAAAATTTTGTAGTTATTGATTGGAATTTTGCAACATATGATGAACAATCTTCCTAAGACCACCAGTTTCATAAAAGAGTATATCATCTGCAATATTTACCTTTCCCATTTAGGTAATTTTTTATTTCTTTTAATGAACATTTAATCTTTCAATATTCTTTTATTTGGAACATTTTGAACTTCATCTCGCAGAGACGTCCTTTGGAAGTGACCAGTATTCAGTTTAGATGTACATAGACAGATATTATCTACTAAGTTTCAAACACTGCTTTTCTCTAAGCATAAGCTCTGTGTTTTCCTTGATAGCCCAAACAAAGTTTTACAGTTTACATAATTAAAAATATACAGGTATTCCTACTTTGAACACAGTTAGTCATTGCATAGTTAAATGCGAAGTTTTCTGTCAGCTGAAAAACGTAATCTAAGTAATTTTCAAGTTCATTTATTTTTTAGTATACATGGAGTTAGTTTTGCTGGTTTAAGAGTAGTGAACACTTCTTATGATTAGTGCCGGAAATAGATTAAAGATTTAATAAAAATTAAATTTAATCTCATTTGACGAATACTAATATTCTTACAAAGAAAAAATCGTAAATATTGTTTTTTA
Source organism: Stegodyphus mimosarum (assembly GCA_000611955.2). Taxonomy (NCBI): domain Eukaryota; kingdom Metazoa; phylum Arthropoda; class Arachnida; order Araneae; family Eresidae; genus Stegodyphus; species Stegodyphus mimosarum. The sequence continues at coordinate 926,160 of KK122150.1, forward strand.
AACCAGAATAAATTATTTAATTATTCTGAAATGGTTCCAACCCAAAGAAAAATGGGGTTAAATAAAATGTCAAATCGTAAACAAATCACATAATAATTAGAGTGAAATTTCTGCAGTAGATAGCTAGAAATAATATACAAACAACGAGAGAGAGAGAGAGAGAGATGAGACTACAGCAAATAGAGTTATTCATGCTGAATTAAGATGGAAAGAGTTAAAAAATACAATAGTTCAATAGCCAGGTTTTAGTTATCCATATCATGAAGAGATGCCTCGTATGAGCAGAACTATACTTTATAAATGAAGTAGTAATGACATACAACATAACGTTTTTCAGTAATTGAACACTTTTAAAGATCCGAATGATGAGTTTTTGGTCAGTAAAATATTTTATTAGTTACATATAATTGTCCATCTGTGTTTATACATGTATTGTGAAGCGGTGAGTCCAGATGCATAGGTTACAGCCACTATCACACTAAAAGAAAAACGTTTATTTTAAAAACTTCGTTATGAATCTGCCAGGAAAATTAAAATAGGCTTTACATCTAAAATCCTCCTACATATTTTTATAAAGCATTTAACTTTTTATTCCAGCATTCATTTTTGTATTTCGTCTTGAATTTTGTTCAGTCAAAAGTTTCGATAATTATTCCAAATTGTAAACACACTGCTTGTTTCTTGTAAGCCTGAGACCTATCAGCGGCCGGAAAGGGTAAGATCGCCTTTCCAGACTAACGGGATGGCTACATGGTTGGTTTTCCGCGTGTGTAACTTGAATACAAACCTGCTTCTTTTATAGAATATCCTCCGTGAGGGCTTTTCATTCTTCTGAGACAGATAGCCCTCATGTGCTTTACCACATTCAAATAAGCTAGCCTAACTTGTGAACATAAAAACACATAATGTGAGATTATAATGATTTTGGAAACGTAATGTACATTGTCGATAATATGCAATTAAAATGTTTACATAACTAATGTACTAGAATATCTATTGTACTAAATTGCAAATAATTTTGATTTTTAGAGCAGACTTTTGAAAATAATTTAAATACTTCCGTCATGAGATCAAAACCGAGATGTTGATGAGGTGAAAGAAGTACTCACCTTGTGTAAATAAAATAAAAGGATGCTAAATTAATGAATTGCATGGTAAAACCTATACAAAATTATTTAAATCGAATCAATTAATTTGCGTTATTGTGTGCACTGACAAGTAGTTTTGTAAATTTTGTAATAATTCAGTTTTGCGTAATCAGGTTTTCGTTACATAGAGCAGAATCTTGACTATTCCAGGTCATGTGGATCACCTCGGATGATTGAAAATAAATGGCCAGCTAATAATTATTCCATAAAAAGTTTTCGCTACAGAAAGTTGCTGTCGATCGGGCAAAAGATCCCAGAAAAATTATCTCGGAAAAAAACCCCTCAAAGTATATTTGCCAGGAAAATATAAAATGTGCTTGAAAAATGTATGGCTGTTTTATTATTTTTTGATAGTACTGTAAAAAATATTTAATATGTCAATGCATGTTACCGGTAGTTAATAAGTTTATAGTGCATTAACATATATTATTTAGCTTTTGTATAAGAAAGTTGCCATTACATTTCATGAATTCTCTTATATCATATGTACTAAATCTGCATTATTGTACAAAGCAAATTTAAAGTTAATAGAATTAATCATACAACAAAGCAGAAACACGACTGTATTACGCGGATTTTCGGATACAAATTTAAGCTAGCTCCTTGGAAAATTATTTGACATGTATACAAAAATAGTTGTTACATCGATTATTTTTTTAACCGTTCATGGTGAAGAATCAATCTTACTTTCGCTTCGAAGAAAATTTCCAAAGCTGTAGAAGTTAGATATATTGTCACTTATTCTTTAAGAGGCTGTGTACAATTATAAACTTAATTTTTTATAAATTTAATTTTTAGAAGATTAATATATAGGTAATAGACATTGTGTTAACGAGAGACAGGGGAAGAAAAGCAGTCGTGGGAATTTTTTATCAGGGAACCGAAAGCAAGTGGAAATCAATGAAACATACATATTTCGAACAACAGAATTACACAAAGCCACAGTACATTTAGGCATCATATCACTTCGATTTATTTGTATAGTACTTTTTACTTCTTCGTATTTACATGCGTATTTTATTATTTACATAGATTAAAGATTTACTCTTTAAATACACTGGTGAAAAAAATTAAGAGAATTTTCATATTTGATCTATGATCGCCAAAACTATTGGACAGATTTTAATAAAATTTGGTGTGAACATAGGTTGATATAATACAAACAAAATAAACATTCAAAAGTTATAATAGACACGCATGTTCGTGTGTAACACTCATGGGAGTCTGAAGGTCTGAAACAGCGGTTGCAGAAGACGCAAAAGAAATGGGTTAATAGGGGGTATGGTCCCTTCTTACAGCCATACAGGCCTCGCAGCTTGATGTCATACTGGAAATAAGGCAGTTTATCAGTGCTTGTGGCAACTGGTCCCACTCATTCAGCAATGCTGTTTTCAGTTCCTGGATGGTTCTCGGAGGGGGGTTGCGAGTTGCAATTACCCTCCTCAGAGCACCCCAGACATTCTCTATCGGGTTGAGGTCTGGAGAACTGGCTGGCCAATCCCTCCGGCGAATAACCTCATTCTCGAGAAATTCGTCGACCAGAAGAGCTCTATGTAGGTAGCCTCGCGTTATCATCCTGTAAGATGAACTCGGGACCCACTGCACACTGGAAAAGGCGAACATAGGGCTCCAAGACCTCATCCCTATACCTCACACCAGTCTCAGAGCCTGTGTCAAAGACGTGGAGAGGTGTGCGGCCATCCAACATGATGGGTGCCCAGACCATTACACCGCCACCGCCATAATTGTTGATTTCGAGGACATTGGAGGGTGGGTAGCGGGTCCCTGGCTCTGTCCATATGAAAGTACGACGAGAATCGGTGTTTAGGCTAAAACGGGACTCGTCGGTGAACAGAACGGTCGCCCATTGCTCCAATCACTATGCTGCCTGCACGATGCTAATCGGATTCTCCTAGCCGTAGACGTGATTGGGACGCAAACAGCCCGTCTTCTGGCAAACAACCCAATCTCATGTAGTCTTGTGGAAACAGTCACCCTTGCTACACGAGTTCCTGTGGCTTCATACAGGTCTCAAGAGAGCTGAGAAGCTACAGCCCCTCTGTTACACCTCGCTAAAATGGACAAATAGCGATCTTCTCTGGCCATCGTGTCTCTTGGATGACCTTGCCCAGGTTTTATCTCGATGGATCTAGTATCCTGGAACTGTTTGCGTAGGTTACACATGAAGCTGGGCGTTAAATTAAACTCTCTCCATATCCGGACTTGTGATTAGCCTGCCTCTAGTCTCCCCACAATTTGCCACCTCACTCCATCATCTAAACTTTGGTGGTTACTCATTTTTACTGTTCCGATGTGAATTTAACCGATTGCTGCAAGATAACACCAAGAAATTCGCCGAGGTGTGCTAGCGAACGGAATTCGTCTTACCCTCCACGCTCTTATAAAGCCTGTTTTTCTGCTAGCTTCGCCTACATACACGTGTACGCTTACGTATTTGCAGTACAAGATTTGCATTTTTATCTAGAAGCAGTGGTCTTTCCTTCAGTTCAGTTCTTTTTAGGCAATTCGATAAAATATGCAAATTCTCTTAATTTATTTCACCAGTGTACATTGAATCAGAAAGACAAATTTTTATAATTTTTGTGTGTAGACTGGGGATCAAAATTTTTAAAGTTAATTTGTAGTCTTCTTGTGCATTTTGGGAGCATAAACTGTAGACCCTACTGAAAGAGTAGCGAATTCTCGCTAGGTCTTGCAAGAACAGATGACTGCAGACGAAAGTTGTAACAACCTTTTTATTTTAACTAAACGGAACAGAAATGCACTCACTCGGTGTTCACAGTTTAACCAGCAATTACAGAGGTACTTTCAAACACGCTGCATAAATTTGAAACTAACCACCCTACTACCGCGAACTCTTAAAATCTGCTATTTAAATACTGTTTCCGAACTCACTTGGATTTGCATGTACGTTATTTAAATTTACATTCTGGCAGGACATTGAACTCAGAAGGGAAAGGAAAGTTTCTTAAAATAAAAATAATTGGTTAGAACAAAATAAGGTTTTTATAATTTTGTAGATTCAAATATGTTGCTTGACAACTTGTAAATCTTTCTCAACGATCTAAAGTATCTAGAAAAAATAATGCATATAACACAATTCTGAAAGTACGCAGATTGAAATTTATGTAACAAATAAATAACTTTAGAAAATTGTGTTTAATATTTCCTCGGACTCCTCAAAGTTTCCTCGGATATGTTTTAGTCTCAGGGTCAAACTTTGAAATTTTATGATTTTCTGTGTTTATCATATGTATAATAGGGGAGTTTCACCTTCTTGATCGAATAAAATGGCTTTCCCTGCAATAAAAAACGTTATTATATATTGTTTATTACCGACTAAATTATCAATATTCTCTTTTTGTCGAAAATCTGAGTTAAAAATACATCTCGGCTGAAATTAAATCCCCAAATTTTATTTGAATTTAAATTATTAATATATTATTACATAACGATACTTATTAACATTTAAAAATTTGGGTACTTAAAAATAAGGGTAAGTCAGAGTTTTTGAAAATGAAAATATTTCTCCTTCTGCCACGTTTGAATTAGGCATGAAGAGGTTAGCAAAAGGCCTTAATTTACATTGAATGAGCAGTACTGGCAATAATTTTTAAAGATCATTATACATTAGACATAATTTATCTAAGAATATGAATGTATTGCATGAATACAGCACCCCATTTACATCCTTTTCCCATGAAACGTTATTACAAATTCTCTATTATCCGTGAGCGCAATAGCCGTTTTGTAAATTGTTTATTCATCGTCACTCAAAAGCTGTCAGATTGTTAACAAAAGCAAATAATGTAGGATTGTTTTTCAAGAAATTCACATATTCGATGGGCTAAATCTCGTCGAATATGCAAATTTAAAGCCTGAAATAAAGTTAAAAATTTTCCGTTTATGGCTGGAAAGATTGAGCCTGAGACTGCAATCGAGTTTCTTTCAATGAAGAAAATGGTAACGGCTACATTGGCATTTTTGGGGGTGATGCAGATTTGAAAAAGTGAATGAAGAAAACACGCAAGTGTGGAAAAGAGAAAAAAGAGAAGAAAAAAAAGAGAAAATAAATTTAAAAAAAAAGAAGAAAAAAAAGAGAGAGAGAGAAAGGAAAAAAAAGAGGGGGGAAAAAAGAAAGAAAGAAAACAAGTGCACAGTGCACTGTTAAACCAAGACTGGTCACGCAGTGACTCCGATATTGAACGCGGAAAGAAAAATGAAATAGTAAAGATGGCCACGGTGAGTCTCTGGAATTTATAGACAAGTTATTAAATTGTATAGGTGATAATACTGAGTTCGAATTCAGAGATATCATAGCTTTGGTCAATGTTTGTTCAGTGACTATAGTACGAAAGTCTATCAACATATGCATCCAAAAAAGTGGGAAAAGAGCGCAACAGAACATTTTACAGAAGAAAAATGGAAAAAAAAAAATTCTCATAAATCTTATTCTTATTCTAATTAAATCCTGGTTTTAAAAGAACATAGTAATTTTTTTGAAACTTCTGAAGATTTCCTTATGTGATACCCGTACGTTAGTTACAATTTCATAAAACCATTTCAGAATCCCTTCATATCTATGAATTAATTAGCAAGCATAATTGCAAATGCTTGCGGCCTGATACTTGTGATGCCTTAGGTGCAGAATAAAATGTTTCATTACTATTATTGTACAACTGCATGAATATGTGTTTTTTATTAGGAAAGAATAAAATTCTATACTACTTATTATTCATAATGCTAATTTTTAGACAAAGAAAAGAAAAATAGGAATTAAATCATAACCAATTTAACGTAATTAATTAATCAAATTATACATTGGTTAGATAAATCTTTGTGTATTAATACACATCTGCAAAAGTGGCAGAGAGCTTTATCAAGATACAAACAAGGGATAAGGATAAAAAAAATGTTTGATAATGTTGTAATGTTTGGTATTAACTCTTGTCTAAACGTCTCGTTCTCGTTTTAAAATGCCTGTTAGCTTTAAAACATAAATACCATTTGAGATGAAATCCTATTTCTGTTTGTTCGGTTACTATATAAGGTATTTCTCCCTATTTCTTAGCATGCCTTCGTGGTGTAATGGCCAGCACACTCGGCGCGTATTCGAGAGGTCCGTGGTTCGAGTCCCGGGGAGGGCATTGCTCCTTTTTCATGTGTCCTGCTTCTAAATAACCTAATGACTCTACAACTAAGCCCATGGAGCATCTGTTTCAGTGACCGGAGATTTCATCGGTTTTCTATTAACAAAATAGCCTTAAGCACAAGATGGCACAGAACTTTAGGAGTTACGCTTGGTCTCTAGATGACATACCTGTGACATCGTACTGCCGATCATCCATCATTAATATGGTAGGACAATAAGAACTATTAGAGATAATTATCTGTACACGATTTCTTCACCTATGTAAGCCCTGGTCTAGGATACAGAAAAAATGTTTTTTGTAAAAATATTCCTATGTAGCTATTTATCCAGCATTTTTTTATGATTTGGCAGAACAGAGGATATTCTTTTGAAAAAGTTACATCTCAGAAATTGGATAAACAGTTAAAAGGGAGGGCATCACTAGTCTATAGAAGAGGCTTTAAACTTTTACATGGGCAAATTAGTTATCAAAAAGATCCATCAAATAAAACTCTTAACCTAGTTAAAAATGTTTGCCATTAGGTATCCTTTGTTTAAAAATTGTAAGGTTCCACTCTTTTATCTAACAGCTAAATGTGTAGGAACCTCGTGAACAGATAAGCGAATAATGGCTTGGGTCCGGGAACAGAGACGTAAAACTCGAGAAGGGTTAATTACCCTTTATTTTTTAAAATAAGAGTGTACAGTCGCCTCCTTTCTCAGAGCGTACAGCAAAGCCTCCACTTAGGCTTGAACTCGAAGTAATAAGAAAACAAACTTAATTAATGCTTAGCTAAAAAGATATAGCCGAAGATCAAGCTTCTAAGTAGTTGGCCTCTAAATATCAAATAAGCTGTTGAAGCTATCAAGAGCCTGAAATACGCCGAGCATAGTAATAGCTTAGAGAGAGACGTAGCCAAAAGGCGAACGCGCGTTTGTCAGAAACGCTGAGGCTGTCCATCTCAGTCAGTGGAACTTCGACTAAAATACTACTCTTACTCATTTGCATTAAACAAGATTCTAAAAATACCTTCTGGTAGGAAATTGGAAGGTGAAAATAGAAGGGACAGGAAAGTGGCTTAAACTAAAGATAACTGTTAAAAATTTAGGATAAACCTTATAAGATGAAATCGAAAACTAAAATTTCCATTATATGTAAAGAGTAGTATTGAAATATACACAATTTATAAATAAAGTTAATATTACGTTTCTCATACGAGATAAAATTTATAAATTTAATAAAAACCAAAAGATAATTTTGTTTGATTTAAAACGTAAATTACGAAAATCAATGTCTTCTTTAAATCTACCTTATTGTAAATTTTTATTTAGTTCACGCATACTGTTTCACTTTTTATCACAGATGTTTAACTTACTTCTTGATAAGCTAACGAGTTCAAATTTTGTACGTACTTTGTTTGATGATGACAATGCAATGTGTTAAATTCGATTTTTATTCCAAAATATCTTAAGCAATTTTAGTTTTGGACGTAGAAGTACAATATAGTTACAGAAAAAGTATTGTTTCTAATCACTTTAATTTAAAAATAATCATAGAGGAAGCTAAGAGGAATATTAATTTTTAGTCAATATTTACGTTCAAAATAACATGCTTATAAAGCGTTTAAAATAACACATTAGAAACAAGTCATTTTTCTCAATTCACAGCAGTTGGCTATTGAAATGCGAATAATTATATTTGAAACCTGTCATTCATTTAAAATAAAAATGAATATGAAATCTATGCAGTTTTTAACATTGTAAACTATCACTCTTAATTGCAGTCTCTTGGAGATTTTATTTTATTAGTTTTTATTTTTAATAAAAAATTTACAGAGGCATCAGCCACAAACTTACTACTTAAAAACTTCCGAGGGCAAAAGTTGACACAAAATTAAATCTCATTCAGAAATAGTAAAACAGTTTCGCTATCTATTTCTGGTACGATTGCGCATAAATTAAGGTATTCTGAAAACTCAAAGATTTCATTCAAATAACATGCTCTTAAAAAATAAAAGACACTGACTGGTACTTTTGCTCTAATTATTAAATGACCCAATTTTCTTTAGAAAGATCTCTTTGAATCCACATTTCCTAAACGATAATTCCTCATCACTTTAGGTGCAGCCGTAAAAAATACCAGCCTATCAACATATGGAATAATTTTTCACAATAAACAAATTACTGGTCATTTCCAGAGGGCGTCGCTATGAGATGATTCACTATGTGTTAAGAAAAACAAGAAATAGTTCAAAGTGTTTCAAATAAAAAAATCGAAAAATTAAATGCTCATGAAAGGAAATAAAAATTACCTAAATGGGAAGGCTAAATACAATGAACACTCTCTAAGGCGACCATTTAAGATTTCAAATGATATACTTATCTATAAAACTGGTCGTCTTTTAGAAGATTTTTCACTGCATATTACGAAATTCCAATCAATAATCACAAAATTTTCGAGTATAAATTAAGAAAAATTTCGTAATATTTTTAAATTAGTTTCGAGAAACGTCGAAATATAAAGTTTATATAAGGAACCCTCTTTAAAGCAACCATTCACATTCTATATCTTTTAAGTCTAGTGTACATGCCGCCATCTTAGAAAGGTAATTTTTAATAGCTAGATTTATTTGTGTTCTTAGAAACATTGGCCATCTTAGGAATATAATCGCCGACAGGATTCACTGTAATTATATATTACGAGCTCGTAATGGATTGAATACAGACAGAACCGAAGATAGCCTGAAAAAAATTATTTTACCAAAAGGAACCCTTTACAGTTCTAGAACTTTTCTCAGAAATACTCGTACAGCTTTTCTCAGTATCAAAGGGTATCACCAGTTACACTTCAAATTACTAAGAACGCTGAACATAGAGCAATGCAAAGCGCATCTAAAAGACGAAGCTGTCGCGGATATCTCTCAATACTCCGAAATCAACACTGAACTAAAACAACTTCAGAACTGATGCTCCCTCCTATCTTATATAGTTTTCTCCCAGCCGTCGGGAAATCTTTATTACCTTCCGTTTTTCGAAATTACCGGAAAGCACATACGGTTAAAGTTACATATAAGGGCCGGATACGGTTACAATAGGGACCAATTACAGAACCAGTTAGTTATACAGGGAACCAGACCAAAATATGCCCAAATGGTTGCCAAATTTGGTGACTTTTGGCGATTTCTGGACAAATTTGGAGAAAAAATTAATCGCCCAAACTATCGCCAACTTGACGAATCTCGCCAATTTAAGGAGATACCCATTTACCTCAGTGTTAAATAGGCTTGCCCCTGTAACCTTATTATCCTGGCAAAGCTTCTCTTTTTCAAGCATTTCATGTTACAAGATACTAACTGCGATAGGTTGCTGAAAACTGCTATGCATTCTTCTTGCTTTCTTTTCTCCGACGATGTTTTTGCCTTGCGTTGTTTTCTCCTTGACCTTTTCGTCCGCGATGTTTTCGCCTGTAACCAAAATGTCAGGTTCAGTAGAACGCTTTAGAGTGCCTTATTTAATCCACCTCTCCATCCTGTAACAAAGTATCAAAAATGAATTCAAAGCAAATGTACAGTGACAGCCACCTTCTAAGGGGGGGGGAATAAAGTTTAAATAAATACTTACATTGATAATATTGTTAACAGTGTAATAAAAAGCACAACCTGTTAATCTAACTTCTAGATTTTAAAACTTCAAAGACAGTTTATAAGAGAATGCAGCCGAAGTTTTAGCTTCTTTTCGCATAGTCGAAAAATAAATGTCCTCGAATAAATAATATATTGTCGTGTAACCGTCGAAAAATAAATGTTTGCTTGTTATCCTGGTTGGATTTTCCTTATAATTTACATTATGGGCTCCAAGATGTTGTTTTTTTAGTTATAATCTTACGGAAGACTATATGCAGTGAGCGTTATAAGAACCAGTAAAGTTTATCAATAACAAAAGCTTAAAAACTTTCTATCATTTTACATTTTGTAAGACACACATCGACCAAATGTCTATCATGCCCAGCTACTCGCTGGGCTTTAGATCTGTGGGATTCCCCATGTGTAGCGGTCAGTAAAAATACACTGCTCGACATTGAAAATGCAACACCAAGAAGGAGTGGTCAGAAAATGATGAAATTTTGGAAAAAAGGCAGAGACAGCAAGCAGCAATAAGTGATCTTTATTTCAAAATGATAGTCAGAATACAGAGCGAGAACGGTGTCGGCTCAGTAGGATGTAGGACCACCGCGGACAGCGATGCACGAAGAAACACGTCTAGGCATAGAGTCAATAAGAGTGCGGATGGTGTCCTGAGGGATGGCTCTCTATTCCCTTTCAACCATTTGCCACAGTTCGTCTTCTGAAAGAGGCAGGGCAGAGTCTGCAAACGGCGTCCAATCACGTCCTACACATGTTCGATTGGTGACAGGTCAGGGGAGTACGGTGGCCAGGGAAGCATCTGTATACCTTGCAGAGCATGTTGGCAGATGCGACCACTGTGTGGTCAGGCGTTATTCTGCTGAAAAATTGCATTAGGCAGCCCCTGAAGGTAGGGGATTGTCACCGGCCGCAGTGCATTATCCAAGTATCGTCGGGCCGTCATAGTGCCCTGAATACGAACTAGAGTGACCTGAAATCGTAGGCAATAGCTCCCTAAACCATTATGCCACGTTGTTGCGCGGTGGCGGCATTCCACAGTTACTGCCGAATTAGATCTGTCTCCACGTCGACGGCACACACGTATACGGCGACTGTCACTGGATAAACAGAAGCGTGGCTCATCTCAGAACACGACGTTTCGCCATTCTGTCATCCACATCGCTCCAGTCCGGTATCGTTCTAAACATTGGCGTCTATGCTGTGGGTTCAATGGCAGTCTTCTTAACGGACGTCGTGAGTTCAGGCCACGTTCAACCAATCGCTGGGAAATGGTTCTGGTCGACACGGGAAAATCCGGGGTATCTTGCACATGCTGCAGAATCGCGGTACAAGTGACTTGCGGGACCGCCACAGCTTGTTGGCGGATGCGTCGATCCACGCGACGTGCTGACGTCACTCTGGCTGCACCTACACCCCTCCTTCTTTCCACATTCCCTTGTTTCAACGATGTTCGCCATAGCTGATGCACTGTGCTCGCATGCATGTGGGTATCAGCTGCGATTTGACGTAAGGACCAAACCGCCGTTCTCAGTCCGATCACCATACCTCTCGTAAAATCGTCTATCTGCTGGAAATGCCTTCGTTGACGGCGGCCTGGCATTCTCTCCTATTACACATATCCTCCAGGACAAAAACCAACTTTCTTCAATAATTCCTCTGGCAGATATAATGATACGAATATTGCCCATTCTGCAAGTTCCTTCCCTCATATCCTACTTCGCGTGCGTCGGAGAGCTGCGCATTTCACATCATTCGCATAACTCAGTGACGTGCGTCTACTCTAAAATTTGCATAAATTTCTGACCACTTCTTCTTGGTGTTGCATTTTCAATGTCGAGTAGTGAATAAGATACCGGATCACCGATACCGGAATTCTGTTATGATTCCTTAGCGCGGCTGCTGTAAATTAATGCCGTCACAACTCGTGACGCCGAACTATCGTATTTGCATCGACTATCCAGATTACTAATTTTGGCTCTTATTCTATTATTTTAATTTTTATTACTTTTTTAAGTTACTTTAAATGTTGCGGAGAAAATGCATGTAACTGCCGTGGATCCCTTGAGTGATCTCCGTGGAGCATGCTCTAAGAAACGTTGCCCTGTTCCATTAAAGATAAAAGCAACTTTCAGTTCTTTAAATTCTCACTTTACAAAACTGCGTTTTATTAGTGTTTCGCAACTTGAAAAAGTCACAAAGCGAAATGAAAGTGTTTCAAGAGTTGACTTCTTGAAGCAATCACACAAGCTGTATAAATGAACCGAGAAATGTTCAGCATCGGGAGGCTATGTGGGCATTTAATAATGATAAATCCCCTCCCCCCCCCGATCTAAACTTCTTAGAAATCAATCCTAATTTTTTTTAGAGTTACTGTGTATGTGTCTTCCCGATGCTTAAAAATCTTTATATGAAAACAAATTAACGGATACATTGTAGATGTTTATTTTAATTTCCTAACAGTTATTTTTATTTTTAAGTATGTTTTCCTTAAACGCCTTATTTCTCATCAACGATTCCCTATCAGAATGTGTTTTCAGGTTTGCGTTTTATGTAAATGAGGTAGAACCAGTACTTAAGTGGAAGTCTCGGTCATTTTCTTCTGGCCACGTCGTTGTTTTAAGATTGATCTTACTACTTTCAGCCGTATTGTTACCTGCCTGTTAGTATTCTCCTGTGATATTCAATAAAAGCCAACTCTATTAGTTATTTCTATGCAGCTTCGTTTGGTTTTAGTTTAGTTAGCATTAGATTAGTTTCTTAATTTTTATTTTAAGTTAAAGTCCAAGTGGAGACTTCCTGTAAGCCCCAGAGGGGCCATCTGTGAATCATTATTGAGTTGAATAAAGAGAAAATTTAACCCTTCTTTAGACTGTTATTTACGTTAGTGACTCTGCGATACTTCGCTACACAGTTCACAAGTATTCTAACTTACAAGGACCACAAATTTAGCTAGAACGTTAAAACATTTTTTAATTCTGTAATATATTACGTATTGTACTAAAGTTTCTGTAGGCGCATCTTTTAAGGAAAAAAGGTTTTCGAAGTAAAATTGATATAAGACTTTTTGCGATTAAAAATGACCGGATTACCGAAGGTATCAAGAAGAAGATAAAAGAAGAGAAAAAAATATTGCAGATTATCTATGTGTAAATAATCTAGTTAGAAATTTTAAGGCTGCTAAAACTAGGAAGATAAGTATGTAATGGATAACATCACGTCTAAAGTCTAGAATATGTTATTGCATTGGGGGTTTTCAGGATAACTTAATTATTATCATTGTTATTATTAAGAAACTCCGCTTTTGTACACGGAAATGTATATCTTATATACGTTTGAAATGGGCGCTGAAATATAACTTTGCAGGAAGTCGTCTCTGACGCGTGGGGAAGCACAACTTCGAAGAATAGCTCAAAACTTGGATGCACAGAATTTAAACAAACTTTTTTTTAACTGAAGCAGAAACTTTTAGCAAATTTCTCAAAAACAGTGCTGAGATTAATATTATGAATAATAATATATGCATAATAATAACATATGAATAATAATATACGCAGAATAATATTATGCATAAATCCGATTCCTTTCTCCAAAATTTTATATAAAACTTGAAAAGATTTCAGCTAACCTCATAACTAATTTATAACAAATGATGTAAGAAATTATGACAACTCCCCTTCCTTGCTTTCTTGGTGTATGTCTTCAGTAAGTCTAGCAAAGAAACGGAAAACCCACATTCCCAGCTCGGGCGAGGGCCAATTTATGTTTCTGTTTCATACTTTGAAAGTCTAATCAGTTTCTACATAGGTTTCGTAACTAATTTAGTGGATTCACTGAGAAATTTTGTAATAATTTGAAATTCATGAACGGAGAATTTTAAATTTCAGGTAAAAATGGAAATTGAACTTATACATGGAGTTTATTTATATCATAAACGGAATTTAGCAAAGAAAATTTTCATACTTTCCAAAAGATCTACTGTTTATATTTTTTATCATTCTCATGAGGATTTTTTTTCCTTTTGCCTTAGAGCCTTTTTAAAAATCCCAAACGTTGCTATAATGAAAACAGTTGCTCTCTTATGGCAGGGAAGTGGTTTCAAACCATAGGTTGGAACTTTATTTATCTTGATTCAATTGCGGAAATGTCAAGGTAGTATCTTTTTAGGCCAAATCTTTTCGATTAGAATGAGAGTACACTGATCAGAGTAGAGGTAGAATGGAATGACTCTACTTGTTGTCTGAAAGAAATGGTAACACCTGTGAAAAATAGCAGCTGTTGCCATTATTTCCTGTATTGTTAATGAGGCTGTTGCACTTACTAGCTTCTAATTTAACAATTTTTCTACCAATGCAGAAATTTAGACGTTTATGTTTTGAAATGAGAAAAGCAGATTCGCTAGATACCAACTTCACTTTATGGTGTTGCATCTTCCAAGGAGTCAAAATGTTTTATTTTTTAAAGAAATTCATGAAAAATAATTCAAAATTAAAACAAAAAATGTAACTTTGGCTTGCAAGAGCACTAATAAACAATTCAAAATCAATTTTACATAATAATAACTTTTACTTAGTGAGAGATGCATATCTAGATAAACTACAAAATACAGTTTTTCAGTGTTTAATTAGCAGTATCATATTAGAAATTATTATCAAAGATGAAAGAAATTAAAGTAGATTCTGTATTTAGTAATTCAGCATAAACAAGGGAAATTTTTTTTCTTCTCATTACCACTTAAAAACATCATCGAAAAATAAAAGTAATTTTTCGCGGGCAGAGCAAAATTTGATCAGAATTTTATCCTACCATTAAATCAATGAAAATTTAGGAAGTACATTCTTATACAAATTAAAGATATTCAACATAGAAATTTCTAATTAATAAAAAGTAAAAGCAATTTTATCACATAAGGAACTTTTTTAATATTTAAAATCATTTCAATGTTCACGTCGGAGAATAAAAATGATCTTGTGGACATGCCATGAATATTAATGATTGAATATTAATACCATGATCTTGTGGACATGATTTTGATCAAGCCATGAATATTAATGATTGATTTGTTATGCAGTTTACTCTTTCCATTTACACTTAGTCAGTTACAAATGAAATTTTTAAGCTGAGAAACTCAGTCACTTTATAAATCTGGTCTTCTTAGGAAATATACAATTAGACCAGAACTCTGAAAACACAGCTAATGACTTTTCACTGTGTCTTATAAATACCACATAGACAGGGAAAGGGTTTAAAGAACCCTTTTATTAATTCTAAAAAAATTTAACCGACGACACAAACCCGTGCTTACAGAAGCCAACACTTCTGGCTTAAGTAAAAGATAATGGAAAAACTAAAATTTATGAAGTTTAAGGCATTAATTCTGGCAGGGAAATGAAAGGAGGCTTGATAGGAAAATAACTTAGCTTAAAATAACCTGTTACAAAATTAAAATCAGAATTTTATAACTTTGTTTTCTAAGTCACCTTCAAACTGAAGTTTCTTAAAATTTTATAAAATAAAATCTTGAAAGTGACAATTATCTGCTTGTAGAAACTACTGAAGCAACGAAATTTCATCTCTCAAAGTATATATTTCATATAATAGGAATCCGTATTTACACTTAGCATAACTTTCTTTTTAACTGCTACTTAAAAATTGTAACACAAGGCTCATATTTCGCAAAATGTGAAAAGAGATGGTTGGCTGCTTTTAATTAAGCCCTCGAGTGTTGTGTGTTAAGGCGGGGACGCCTTAGGAGAGAATTTTCTAAAGGAAACAAGTTTGTATTGAATTTATACAAGTGAGAAAGGTGAAAAAGGAAATGTAGCAGGCTATTTCACCAGGATTGAAAATCGGGTCGAATTTTATTTGGATTAATAAAATTGTCCCGTCATCTCATCCCCATGCCATTCCTATGCTGTAAAGGAGAACTCAGTGTAAGATATAAACGTTTTCTTAAAAACAGACTCCTGCTTGATTTCCAGCTGTTAGAGAACTTAATGCTGTTTCCCCTACGTTGGTTTCTTTACGAGTATATTAATAGCCAAAATTGTCGAAACCTTTCGAAAACAAGCATCTTTAAAATCTGAATGTTTTTAACTTCTTCGTTTTCAGAGAAAATCTCACGAAGTAGTAAATCAATGGAAAGACAAATTTATACAAAATATAAAAATATAATGCAGTTTATAGTGGAGGATTACCATTATTACATAAAAGTTATAATTAAATGAAGGCAGGTATTTTCTCTCTTCTTTCTGCATGCCTTCGTGGTGTAACTGCAGCACACTCAGCGCGAACTCGAAAGATCCAGATTCGAGTCTCGGGGAGGACATTGCACATTTTTCATGTCTCTAACTTAAAAAGAAGTAGAAAAAAAAAAAAAAAAAAAAATGAACCTACAGTGGCGCTGAACTAAAAAAAATGTGGTGAATGATGATTCTTCTTCACCCGGATTTGGCGATTGGGTCCTTTAATCCCCAGCGCCCTTTAAAAGGAGGAGTATATAAGGTATTTTCTTCCTCCTTTCTACATGCCGTCGTAGTCTAACGGTAGCACACTCGACGCGTATTCGAGAGGTCCAGGTTCGAGTCCCGGTAAGGGCATTGCTCATTTTTCCCTTCTCCCGTATCAAAGAAATAACCTAATGACTCTACAATACCACTTTTCTCTGACTTATAACTGGAGGAATGTGCAAAAAGAAATAATCAAAGGAATTGTTTTTTAAATTAAAGATTAAAATAATTAAATGAGACTATAGTAATACAAAGTTTTAAGTATTTTGAAAGTTTTAAAAAGCATTCGTGAAGTCGTAATCTTCTCGGACGCGATTCGAATGAAAATATTTACATAATACATAAAAACATCCGAGTGCTACAGGACTCCCTTGTACGGCCTATTAAATTATACATATTTTTTGCAGCAAATTTTTTAATCGAATTATTTTAACTTAAGTAACCGATTTCTCAAGGCAAATTGATAATGAGATCAAAAATTGCAAATTTCGAAATTAAATATCCCGATCAATTCTTGTTGCACAGGAGTCAAACTTTAAATTTTATTTTTTCATAACGAGTGTAAAACTTTGCCAAATATAAGTACAGGAACCGGAAGACGGCATTTAAAGTTAGATTTCGTATTTGTCAAAAATTAGCTTTTTTTTTCGATTTGATATTGCTAAAACATGAGTATTTTCGTCATTTAAAACTCTCCTTTAATTGGAAATATTTGGCTACGACCAACGACTGCTAAAATAAAGGCCGGGTACTGACTTTTAAGCGGGGTAGTGACTTTTAAGCGGGGCATATATATATATATAATATATATATACGTAGCGTATTCGGAAACTAAGTACCGTTTCATTCTAGCGCCGTCGCAGCGCTGTGGTAGGCGTCCCGCGCATGCGCACTAGTCTTTCTTGTTCACTGACTTTCAATTGTCGCCATTTTGGTTGCTCTATGTTGCGTTTTCAGTTTGCTGTGCACATTCAAAATGTTTAAGACAATTAGCTCTCCCGTTGACTGTGAGATTCGTGCCGGGATTAAATTTTTTTAACGCGAGGAATGTTAAACCGGCCGAAATTTATCGTCAAGTGCCAGAAGTTTACGGTGAATACGCGTTAAGTGATGGAATGGTGAGAAAGTGGGTAAGAATGTTTAATGCAGGTCGAACAAATGTCCACGCCGAGGCTCGGAGTGGTCGGCTTTCTGTTGTCATCGATGATTTGGTAAGGAAAGTTGATGAAGCAATTCACGAGAACAGACGCTTCACAATGATAACTCTTTCAGAGGCATTTCCACAAATTTCACGTATTGTTTTGTTCGAAATTGTGTCTGACCGCTTGAATTATCGCAAACTGTGTTCCCGATGGGTTCCAAAAATGCTCACCGATGTTCACAAAACAAAGCGACTTGGTAGTGCCCTGACATTTCTCACGCGGTACAGCGATGAGGGAGAAAACTTTTTAAACCAAATTATGACAGGTGACGAAAATTGGGTGTGTCATTTCACACCAGAATCGAAACAAGAATCGATGGAGTGGAGACACACTCATTCTCCGAAAAAACAAAAGTTCAAAGTGACAATGCCATCACAAAAAATCATGTGAACTGTCTTCTGGGATAGGAAAGGCGTTTTACTTACTGAATTTCTTCCCAGAGGTGAAACCATTAATGCGGCACGATATTGTGAGACTTTAACAAAACTAAGGCGGTCCATTCAAAACAAACGAAGAGGAATGCTCAGTAAAGGAATTTGTGTTGATCCATGACAATGCTCGGCCCCATACTGCTGGTGTCACTCAATCGTTAATTCGATAGTTTCATTGGGAGCAGTTCGATCACCCGCCGTACAGCCTGGACTTGGCGCCGTCCGACTATCAATTGTTCCTGCACATGAAGCGCGAGCTTGGTGGCAAGCGCTTAGGATCTGACGATGACACGAAAAATGCTGTGGAGTCGTGGTTATCGAAACTGGCGGGATGTTTCTTTGACGATGGTATACAAAAACTGGTCACCCGCCATGACAAGTATTTGATCATTGGCGGAAACTATGTTGAAAAATAGTTTAAGACATGTATTTTCATGTAAAAATAAAATTGGATT
>KK122150.1:961505-978372 GCA_000611955.2 Stegodyphus mimosarum
AAATAATAATATAATAATAATATAATAATAATATATAATAATAATTTAAGCTCATGAGCTTTAGTCCTGATAGTTCGGATATTTTGGAATTCCTCTGTACCTTACAGAAGTTTCTTTCGCTTCAGCTGAATTACTTTTCTGAGAAAGAAGTGTATTAAACAGCAAACACAATTTATTGAGGCTCAAGGCAAAAGTAATTTATTCATACTGTTTTTATAGAAATTTCTATTAAAGCAATTTGGAAGTTAAGGGTCATAGGAAAAGGTTACAATTTGATTTATTAGTGGAAGAATTTTACGTACTGCCTTGTAGATGACATCAATATTTCAACGTTTTGCTGCCCCCCAGTTCGACATCTACGGAAATCATTAAGAGATGGAAATATGATTAGAAATTTCAAACTAACGAATACCAGTTGCTGCATATGCTCCATTCCTCTTCTTTGCCAGATATTTTCGAATATTAATGTTATACCTATGTTATATGTTACACACATGCATATATATATATATATTATTGTTATATATTTACTCATTACTTTTATTTAGAATTTATATTTTATATATATAAAGGAAAAAAAATTTCTGTCAGTATTTTACTTAGCATTTTAATACTTTGCAGCTTTAGCACAAGTCATAGGCTTTTTAATTTAATTTGCTTTTAATTACTTTTATTTTGAATTTATATAGATATATAGTAAGAGAAAGAGAGACCGGATTATTCGTTTCATCAACGTAAATTGTAGATAGTTACAATAAAGCACCATTTACACACCTTTTATATATCGTTTCATCGTTTCGACGATTCCTTCCTATTCATGTTAATAGCAAATATTAAAAATTTCAAATCTGTAATTCTAGCCCATGGTTGAGGTTTTGCTTTAAAATACGGGAATTAATCTTCATTACTCAGCAATAGCCTCTTTAATTTAGAATTCAGTTTGTCTGCATTTGTGGTCAAAATGATAAGTAGGCTAAGTTAGGTTGTTTACTGTGGTAAAGCACTTGAAGTCTAGATGTTTTAGGAGGGATGCATGCGTGGAAGACTTTCTAGACTATACTGGATTGCATTCACTTTACACATGGAAAAACCATGAAAAACAACCATGCAACCAGTTCATTTGCCTAAGATCAAGCCCACTACTAACTTCTAGTATTCAGCGGTCTTACTTACTCGGCCACAGACTAGGATGTACTTCAGAAAGTAATTAATATACTTACTGTGCAGACTATTGAAAATTTTCCAAGGCTAGTAATAATTCAAATTTGAATCCTTTATTATGAGGAAAAAATCATAGCTATTGAAGTCATGAAGGAATACTAAATTAGTCAGCTGAGGATTTTGAGTGAATGAAGTTTTCTCATCAGAAGAATAAGAAATGGCTGATTTCTATAAATGTCTTTCAAAATACGGTTAATCTTTAATGACAAATTTCATATCTAGAGCAAACTTTAAACTGTGAATATTAAACTGTGATCCGAGTACAAAAATGACTTAAAAGTTAAGCTAACATAACTCTGTCCTATTTTATTGCTAACATAAGGATAAACACAGATAAGCAGATTGTTATAAGCTTTTTGAATAAAAAATATATCATTCCTCATTCCAGTGGAAATTTTCTTATTTCTAGAACTTTTGATAATTAGTGTACACCTATTTCTACCAACCAAAGAAAGAAATCATTTTGATATGTTGGTAAATGTCATGGGGGTCAGAAGTCCATCAATAGCTTCAGTTTTCTCTATGTAAATTAAATTAGTCCGCTTTCACGTTGTATATGGAAAAAAAAACTCCATTTACTTATCCTATCAAAAACCGGTATTAATTACTGATTCTAAAAGAATAGGGCAAAAAATATTTTAAATTATTTACTTCGCGGCATTCTGCGTAATAGCTTAAAATAGTCAATCGAAAATCGAAATCGATGGAGTTCAATTTAAAATCTAGGCCAAAGTAAGGTTCCTGTTTTTTCTGTAGTTTTGTGCTTTACATTGGCATGTTTCTTTTCCTATTTGAGGAAGCTCTTTTCTGTGTTTGAGGGGAGGGAGTGGGAAAACTTGTCAAAGCAAAGATTAAAAGTAAAACATGCTTTCTACTTTGTCAATTTCCGCGCACGAAATTAAAAAAGAAATATTTGAAACAAAACAAATATGAAGCTTACTTGAAAGCTTACTTGAAATAATATTTAAAAAACTAATTAAAACGTGTAAAAATCAAAAAGTAAACCCAAAAGAATTCGGAAAGTGTTCAAATTTTAGAGCACTGTTTAATATGGTTTATCAGTAGAAATTATTGATAAAGATGGCCCAGATGGAATAGCGAAACCTTTTATAGGATATTAAATGGATACGTATTTAGACTAACATGAGAACGGTATATATCTTATATAGCAAAAAAAAAAAGTATTCTTAAGAACTACATCTGTTGCATTTAAATAGTTTAGTTTGCGCCGCCCAGACGGTGTAGTGGTTAGAGGAGCCGACTGCGCTACCGAAGAGCCCGGGCTTGAATCCCGAAGAAGGCATGGATGCAAATTGCCTTTGTCTTCATAGGAGGCAACGGTGGTCGCCTATTAAATGCTTCCACAATAAATGGCCACCACTTCCGGCTCTAGGCGTGGTCAATGCCGAAAAGGCAAGTGCCAGCTGTAAAAAAAAAATTAGTTTGGTAGTTATTAACAGACAGATTCAATATTAAAGAATAATATATAACGTATCTCCAAATGGCTACAGGCTCGAATGAAAAGTAAAGCAAAATTGTCTTTCGAGATTAATAGCCTTTTGGGGCTTAAAAAAAAAGTGACAGACCTATTATGTAAGCAATTAATAATAGAGCTACGTAAGAATGAAAGATATTCTATCGAATTTTTCAGCATAATAGTATTTTATTATAATATATGATGAAATAAATGCTTAAATTTTTTTTTCATTGAAACATATCTACAATTAACAGACCTGTTTAAAGACATCTCCGAGAAGAGTCCAACCATTTAAAAATATTTTTCGAAACTGAAAAGTAAAATATCTCTAACTACTTTTTTATGTTTATTTGAGGCCAGTATCTTTTTCAGTTTTTTCCAGCCCGTTTTAGATCCACGTAAACGAGTGCACATCATTTCCGATTTCATAACGACGCGCAAAATGTTTGCTGTTTCCAAAGAACTAGAACACGGCAAAGATAAGGTTCTCTATGCAAGGGGGGGGAGGGGAAAACTACTTCCTCGAAAAGATTTCGTCTTGTCTAGCTTCATAAATTACACTAGACTTTCGCGATAAAAGTGAAACTGCGTTTTTACATAGTATTAAATGAAATGTACCTGATTGTTTACTTACTCATTTAAAAAGCATGCTTTGTGAAAATGAAGAGGCGCACAAAGAATATTTTGAATGATAGGAAGAGAGCAAAGAGGAAACTAGACAACTTATTTTGGATTTTTGTAACTAACAGTGAATTTTTATCTCTTTTTCTCACCTTAAATTCAAAGTTCATGCTGATTATCGCAGTTCAAAGTTTAATAGCCTCTCTTTATAATAGATATTTTTTGGTACTTTTTTTTTTCTGTTTAATTTCGCTTACTAACTGGTGAGGTTTGATTTAAATGATTATGGCAGATCCCTCGAGGGCTATCTGCCTATGGGAAAGAAAGCCTTCGTGGAGGATTTTCTGAGGGAACCAGCTCGTATACACCTTACACAGGGTGAAAACCCCGAAAATGCCCATGCAATCAGCCCGTTCGCCAGGATTCGAACCCCGAACAGAACTAACAGTGTTTAGAGACTTTAGCGCTCGGCTACTGGTGGGCCACTCTAATTGGTGGGCAGAAGGTAAAATAGACAATATATATACATATAAATATATAAGTAAATTTATTAACAAATTAAAACTTAATTGGAACAAATCGATAATAAACCTTCAAATTCCTAATTTCAGTCTAAGCATATCCCTTCTTCGGTTTGGGTCCCTTTTCCTGCAGTAACAGTAATGAGAAAACACTTGCCCAATCGCTGTGCAGGATTAAAACAAAGCGCTCCCACTATAAATACTTCTACCACGATATGCGCACTTTCTTTTGCTAACTGCGCATGCTCTTTCACCACTTCACCTTCCTGTTGGGTACGTATCGCTTAGCCTCTGCTAACTATTTTTCATTATGTAAGATATACTTGCGTCTCTAAAATTGTGGAACGCCCGCTCATCCACTACACCGCAAATTTCATAATCTATGCAACAGTTTTCTCGGCTATGACTAAAACTGTATTGGTTCCTTCCCTAATCAAGCTATCATCAAATATCAAGTTATCTACAACAAAATAAATCATATATGTATGTATCTGGGTGTGTGTGTGCGTGTAAGATAAAAAATATGTAAATCAGTTTCATAATTTAATTTAGTAATAGCCTCTTACCTCCTCACTTTTGCACTTTGGCTTTTCTTAGTAGCATTTTGTCATTCGAAAACTCAGAATTATTATCTTCGTATGAACTTACTCAGATTCATTTTCTAATGAGACAAAATTGTTAAATATGCCACAGACTCTATATTTTATACACGAATTTTGCTTAAAATTTCTGCAGTTTTATTGTGCTGTTTTGCAAAAATATGAAATTATTGTTCAAGAAATTAAAGCGCAACAAGTATACGTTTTTAAATGCTTTTGAATGCATGAATTTTGTGAGTATTTTTAATATTATTTCGCGAGACATTTTTAATGATTTTTTAAAAATGGCTATATGTTTCTTGGGCATGAAGTAGATAATTTGATCATTCATTAATGTAATTAAAAATCTTTTATGGAATCGCAAATTGCTAATAATAATAATTATTATTTTAAGATTTTAATTCCTAATGCTATCTTCTTCTGGATTAACTAAACATTATATGGTAGTAGAAATTCGAATTTTGCAAATTTGGTTTAACAAAGATTTTTAACATTTTATTTAGGGAATTAACTTGATAGATTTATTTTTGTATTATTGTTTAAATTCCTTTGAATTAATATTTTGAAATTTGAATTATTTTCACAATGAGATTATTGTTTAAAAATTTGAATTCTGAGAATTCGAAGGCTCTCACCTTATAATTTTTTTTCCTTATTATTTTTTAATTGAATTGATTTTAATTTTTTTAGGTAAATGAAATATTATAGAGCAGTTCAAAAAGGCCAGTTGCCTTTAAACAAGGAACGGAGGCCTTTATAAGTAACTTCCTGAACATTTCCCAATCATTAGTGAGTATACACTAAATTCGTTAATGAGGATTTGCCTAATAGATGGAAATGTTCGTATTAAAAGAAAGCTGTAGGGTCTTCCAGTTTGTACAAAATAAGTAAATTACAAATGTCGATAATAATAGAAAGCAATATTTTAGTAGTATGTTTTAATTAATAATATCAAATGCATTTAAATTATCAAAATTTTAGTAACATCAAATAATGTTTCGAATGAAAAATTAATTAGCTTATAATATTTTGTAATTTCTTGTGATTTTGTAACTTAATTAATAGATGTATTTAAAGATTAATAGATGTTTTATACTTAAAAAGTTTTAAAAGCCTCCCCTTAACTGATATACAGTTTGTTTACTTTCTTATTTTATATTCACAAAATTATATGTTCCATATTGATATTATAAAGCTATAAGGTATTTCTCCCGCCTTCTTAGCATGTCTTCATGGTGTAGTGGTCAGCACGCTCGACTCGTATTCGTGAGGTCCGTGGTTCGAGTTCTGATGACGGCATGGCTCATTTTTCATCTCTCCTGCTTTGAAATAACCTAATGTCTCTACAGTGGCGCCCAAACTAAAATATGGTGAATGATGATCCTTCACTACCAGGATTTTGCGATTGGGTCCTCTAAGCCCCCAGTCGTCCTTTAAAAGGTATTTCTCTCACATTCTTAGCATGCTTTCGTGGTGTAATAGCTAGTATACTCGGCGCGTATTCGAGGGCTCCTTGGTTCAAGTCCCGGCAAGGATATTGCTCGTTTTTCATCTCTCCTGCTTTCAAGAAATACCTAATGTGTCTACAAGGTAATGGAGAAGTTTATTTATAAAATTTAAAGGATGTAACTTGAGTATAGAAGTTATATCTTAAACTTGAATTTTTGTATATATTTTTTATTTCAGTTAACTAATTTGAATATTTTTCCGCCGTAACTTATAATCGCAAACTTTGTATACAATATTAGAAACCAGTTATCTTTATTAAGGAACGAAGGGTTTTAGGTTCTGTTGAATTTAAGCAACCTGCAGCCATCAGCAAGTTTTAACGCTGATTCGCGTTGTGAGGACTTGTCCATTTTAATCAAGTTTGTTCTATTATTGTATTATATTTTGTTATTTTTGTGTTATTAATTTTTAAAGTACATTTTACATTGCTTTACCATTAAGAAAATGTGCATTGCATTAAGAATGCAGACATTAAGATTAATGTGCAATAAGAAAATGTGCAGAAAACCGCTGTATAATTTAATACAAATTTCATGAATATGTAAAATGAATATGTCTTGCTCTTCAATACGGATTTACGTTCTATGCTATCTACATGCTGCGCCATTAGTATTTCTGCGTTTCTACGTCTCCATTTTCCGACATCAGTACTTCCATTTTTTTTTTTATTACTTACACATACATATATGTGTGCGTGTGTGCTTGCAGTTACTTAGTAGTTACGTTGAAGATAGATGCTGAAGCACAATCGAGGAAGAACATTACAGTCATAACAAATTTAAGTATCCCATTTCATTATAACTGACATTTTCGGCTACAGATAACTTGGCAAATAAAATCGTGTCCATTCCAGAACCTTTACACTTTTGATATTGTTGCGGTTTGCAACAACGATAGCAGAAAGCAGCAGTCAGTCTAAATAGCAAGAGAAGCAGAAGCGAAATGCGATATATTCAGGGCAAATTTTTAATTTAGAGGGAAATAGTTTTCATTTCGATATCATCTGATTTTCTAATTAATACAGCTCTAAAATTATTATTGGCTGGTCAAGTTTCAGTTAAAAAAACTTGACCAGTGTTATATAAATTTTATATGACATGGATTAATCTGGAAATGACGCAGTCCAGACGGGCAGACGGGTTTATTATAACCAATATCTAATTTTAGTACAGAAAGGAGAAATACCCAAATTAAAATGAACAGTTAACGGGCTATTGCAACTTTTAAGTCAAAATTTTTCCTTCAACGCATTTTTTTTTCTTATATAGAAATAATAATATATCTTTTATGCAATAATATGAAAGAACGAATTAAGTGAATTGATGGAGAGTGAATAAAAAGAAGCTTATAATTGATAAAAGGTAAAAATAAAACTCTAAAAATTTCAAACCTAGCAGTGACGGTGAAGTAAAATTGCCGAACGTTGGTGGTCTGATCTGGCTTCAGATCTCGGCGAACGGGCTGGCTGCATGGTGTTTTCACGGTTTTCTCCATCTGAAACGTGAATAGAAGTCAGTTTTCCTTAAAACGTTATCCACGAAGGCATCCCTTTCCTTAGGCAGATAGCCAGCCTTTGCTTTGCAGTAATTTAAAATAATTCAAAGCCTTAAAAATTTGAAATAAAAATGCAGAAGTTTTGTTTGGTTTATTTGATTATGGCAACGTATGTTAGGTCTATCTGCTTAAGGCAGTGATTCTCAACCTTTTTTTGGTTGCGGTACACTTTTAACAATTTAAAAATTTGGCGGCACACTAGCAATAAAATAAGTTTAAAAGAATTTTACTTATCTGTAATTAATTTAATTAATTTTATTTATCTGTAATTAATAAAAAATGTGAGTGTTTGAAAACTTATAATTTTATATGTACATTTATTTACAGAATTTTACTTATCTGTAATTAAATATACATATAAAGTATAGGTTTTCAAACATTCAAATTTTTTAAACGGTCTCATATATTAGAGATGTATTTTATAAATCTGCATTTCTTATATTTTCTTTATTTATTGTTAATTTTTCGTTGTACTATTTTAAACGGCTACAATGATAATTTCAAACTCTTTTAAACTGATAATTTATTAAATAAAACTCTCTGAAGGTACATAAATTGATTCGAATAAAATAGTTGAATTTCGAAACGGGCGGAGCACATGATCTGGTAAGTTTGACTTCCGTGATGTGCTTCCATCTATCCACGAAAGGATAATTTAAATATAGCACAAATACCCTTAGTTTATTTCTATAAAATGGCTGAATGATTTGGTTCCGGATTTTTTTCTCCGAGTATAATTAATAATTTAAAAAAAAATTGGCAGCATACTTCAAGAATTTGACGGCACAGTGGTTGAGAATCACTGGCCTGAGGAAAGCGATGCCTTCGTGGTATTCCTTTCCTTGGATCCCCTCTTGCTATGGGAAAAGATGCCTTCGTGGTGAATTTTCTAAGAGAAACTGAGTCGTATCTATGTTACTCATAGGATAAACAGAGAAAATGCCAATGTAGCCAGCCCATTTCTTCTGGAATCGAACCCAGATCTAACTACCAGTATCCAACGTCTTACTGCTCGGCCAAAAGAATGTAGAAAGATAATAGCAAAAATAAGTAAATAAAATA
Organism: Stegodyphus mimosarum; assembly: GCA_000611955.2. Taxonomy (NCBI): domain Eukaryota; kingdom Metazoa; phylum Arthropoda; class Arachnida; order Araneae; family Eresidae; genus Stegodyphus; species Stegodyphus mimosarum. Next base: position 970,070 of record KK122150.1, read on the forward strand.
TAATAAAAGTAAAAGATTTTGATAATTTTGATAACGCTTTTGGTCATCATCACGAAGCAGCATAAGCGTTTAAAACAAACAACATTTCTGATTTCAACCTTATATGAATTTTCTGGGATGAGCCCTGGATGAATTGCTTATATGTAATTCTTATTTACATTTGCTAGATAAATTTAAATGCTAGAAAATTTTATGTTGCAATAATAAGCTCTGCAGGTACGACCACAATGCAGAGTTGCTTGGATTGTTAAAAAAAATCTGATATGATTTTGGTCTGATCTGATATGAATCTGATATGACTTTTTTGGATACTTCATTTACTTACAATTTTTTCCTTTTTTAAAAAGTTCTTTTCGAGTTTGCTCTTGACCTTCTTTCCTGTCCTCATAGAATGCACCTTATTTATAATTCTTGTTACATATTAATACGAGCGATCGAGGATTCGTTAGAAACTTCTAAGAGTTGGTATCGACAATACGCACATTGGCCAATGAATTAGAAACTCAAGATCGATATTTTATTGGACCCCCTTTTGCATGGATAACTGCTGTAATTCGTTTGGGCATCGAGTCTACATGCTTCCGGAGTGCATTTACGTGCAGAAAATATGATAGTCCTGGCTATGCAGCGTTTTAAATCTTGTAAATTAGATGGAAGAGGAGAGTGCTGTCGGATGCGTCTTTGCACCATATCCCACACATTTTCTATGTGGTTAAAACTCGCGCTTTGCGGTGGCCAGGGAAGGTGTTGAAAGTCAGATTGATGTTCAGAGAACTAATTTTGAACACTTCTGGCACGATGTATAGTTGCATTATCGTCCATGAATTATCCGTCGCTATCACAGTAAAAATGCAACATTTCAGGGTGCACTTGATCTGCCAGTATATTTTAGGTGCCTCATGGCTGTTTGTTTACCCTCAAGAAACACCAGGGCACCACTTTCAACGCCAGGAGAACATGCTCCATATCATGATACTTCCACCAGACCCTTACACAATGCGAGTAAGGCAAGACGGATTCATGGCTTCATGGGGTTCTCGCCAAATTCGACGTCTTCCCATCAGTGTAAAATAAGGTGTAGCGTGATTCATCCGACTACATTACCCGTTTTCAATCCTCAGACGTCCAGTGTCTTCTTTCGCGACACCACTGCAAACGAATTCTTGCATGTCGGACAGAAATGAGTGGTTTGCTCACATGCACCCGACTATGCATTCCTATGCTCTGCAATTATCTGCGCATGGTTCAAGCTGAAATCTGTTGGGAAGAGCCTTGGTTGACGATCCGTGTCAGTTGAAGCACAGTAGAGTCCCTGTTCTGCCGTACAATTCGTCGGAGACCACGCCGATCACTCTGTTGGAGAACTGTGTTCGAATCGCAGTTACGTCTTCTAGAGAAACACTGTGGGTTCTGATTTCAGCTTTTGAAAACCTATTATATGACTGCTTTTGAGAACACAGTGAGATTTGCTGTCTTCGAAATCGAGGCCACTGTTAAAGGGGCACCAACATCAAGTCTTTTTCAAATGTTGAAAGGTCTGTCGTTTTTCACATTTTACTTCATTCATCGTGAAAAGCATTCTTCCACATTACTTATACTAGCATTCTAACTACGTGTAACCCACGTCATAAAAACAAATTTGCATACTTCATCCCTAGCACGCATTCAAATGAAAATCTCAAAGATTTCTAATTCATTGGCGAGTGTGTGTGTATATCAAAATGATAAATTTTCTGGTAAATAATGTTATTTTTAAGTTAAAAAACTTTCCAAAAGCTTTATAATACCGAATATAGTAATTAATTTAATTATTACCGAAATTTTAAATGTATTAATGTAAGTCTTCTTTTTAATTAATAAGTTATTTCCCTAAAAGCGTAATGATTAAGCATAAGTGTATATAACTTCTTTTTGACTTTATGCAGACAACGTCGGAAAAATCATTTGAACATTAAACTATTGCAATTTAAGATGAAGCTAGATGAAATTAAGTTGTTGATTGTTTTACAAAGTATCATTTAAGCTACTAATCATTAATTTTTTTTTTAAGTTTAGTTTTTATCAAGCCTGGTTTCCACTTCCCTGCCAGAATGTAAATTTCTAGCTTACGCGTTATTCAAACTGGGTAGAGAGAAGAAAGTATTTAAAGGAAGGTTTTGGAGGGAGAAAGCAGAGCGTATTCTGCCTGCTTGAAGGCCTGCTAGCCTTGATTCTCTAGCGATCAGCATTCTGCGGCGTTGATTTATTCTTACACCGACTTCGGTCAGAGTCAGCTTGCACGCTAGTTATACTGTGAAGCCGTTAGAGTATAGTTAAATTTCATTAGTTTTAGTTCATCCGTTAGCTTTGATTTAAAGCCAAAGCTATTGGCTTCTGTAAGCATAAGTTGGTGCCGTCTGTCAAACTTGGTATTTATAAGACACAATGAAAACTCACCAGTTGTCATTTAGAGTTGAGTTCTGGTCTAATTGTGTGTTACCTAAGAAGGCCAGATCTCATAGTCTTAAACGTAAAATTTTATCCTCTGTAAAAGCAGTTTTTTTTTATATTTGTATCATAAGGCAAAATGCATGACAACTATTTGCCTAAGAGGAGGGAAACCTTCGGGGAGGAACTTTTAAAATAAATTAGAGGCAAACTGCGTGGAATTTAGAGAAAAGTGGAGCCGGAAAATTTAGGGATGGCAACATTTTAGGTTTTAGGGCAGGCAAAATTTTTAGATTTTATGGCAGGCCTTGGGGCAGCAGAATTTACAGCCGACAAATTTTTTTGAATTCAGAGAAGCATTTAAGGACAATATTAAGGAATGGTAAAATTTATAAAACTTAGAGGCGGAAAAAAGTTTAGAATTTACGGACACACCGAACAGTAGAATTTAGGGACGGTAAATTTTTAGAATTTATGGAAGCCTAGAACAACAAAATTTAAGACGTGCACATATTACACTTTTGTCAAGCTGCCTATTGTCGGAATAATATCAAAATTGTTAATGGGAATAAACCTGAAAAAACATTCAGTGTTTATGGCCGAATCCAGATTATCAGATGTGCCTAAAACCAGATTATCAGATGTGCCTAAAGCTAGATATGATCAGATGCTATCAAATCTGAAATGTACAATTTATCGCTACTTTGGACTTTGGCCGACTGTTCTAAATTTGGCGGAAGAAAATTGGCCAAAGTTACAAAATATCTTTACTTCCTTTTTAAAGAATTTTCACGAAATTCATGTTCTTGGCTAAAGAAAGGTATATCTGTTATTTAATCATACGACTATTAAATGTTATAACTTATCATTATCATAACCATTAACACTTAATTAGAAATGACTATGAAAAATTCTATGAAAAGCAAAATAAAATAAATAAAATAAATAAGTAAGTAAATGAAAAGAATAAATAAAGATATAAAAATAAATAAATAAATATGTGCTTCTCAGAAGTATAATTGCACAGGAAACGGGAATGGAGTATGATATTTTGACATCACGATCTGCTAATCTTTTACTTGCCTGTGACAGTATAAAAGGCATTTTTAATACTTCCTGATGTAAACGTTGAAAGCGTCATTTTATAACTAGCACCGTCATTATTTATAGTTAATACGTATTTAACAGTGTGTGGGAAGATTTTCTTAAGACCCGAGATAAGTGAAAATGAAAACAAACGAATAAAACATCCAAAATCATAACATTTTCTTACCAAAGCTACATTATTCGTTTATCAGTGTTAAAAATGGTATAAAATGTATACCATTATAAGCTTTAATTGCTCAAGGAGAAAGTTTTATTTACGGAAGAAATTATTCCATTTCTTTATCTCAATGATTTTCAAGGAGTGAAATTTCATAAAGCACCAAGTTGTACTTCGAAAAATATGACTGTATTTGATGCAAATCGTATTTTTAGTCACTGAGCTGAGGAGCTGCGCAAAGACAAATTAGTTAGGGTTTTAGGCGTGCCTTTGGAGCTCCAACTGGTGTTGAAGTTACTGGAGTTCCAACGATGTAGATATTCTTTCGAGATGCTCTTTGAGGTAGTAGGGTGAAATTCGAATTTTTGCCGTGTTTAGCGAGTCCCCGTTGTTCAGTCTACGTGTCGTTTCAAGAAGAGAATAAATGAAGTTCTATCAAAATTAGGAATCTGTGATTTCAGTAAGTTCTACTGAAGGTGTATGACAGCAACTCAACAGAATACAGGCCACTAATCATCAACGACGGAACTGCATTCTTTGAAAAAAATGAAGACTGATACAGGTATTGCATAGTTTTCCTGTGATTCACTTATTATGCCTCTGGTCTCTTGAAAAAAGCTCCTTCTAAGCTCAAACTCACCACAATTGATGTGCTCTGGAAAGTAGTGGAAGAGGAATGGAAATCAATACCCCTGAGAAATTTCACAAAAAGCCTTTCTATCATAGATATCATGATGCACCTAGTCCACAGAAAAGGCTGTCATATCGAACATTTAAGTAAATATTCTTTACATTTTAAACATGAATTCAACGTCCCAGAAATCGTTCTAAAATTGCGTAAACACCATTTGTATTGGCAAACTGTTAATTATAATATTGGGTTATTATTCTCTTTGGCGTTTAACTGACCTGGGGTATACCTTGATTCTTGATTAACGATGGACGTCGTTCCCGGTATTGTTCCGAATAATCCTCAGTTTGCTGTATTTTTAAGCAATTTTCTCTTTTGCTCAAAGCAAATAAAATTTACAAGCGGATCATTCTATGTGTTTATCATTTTATTATCCGTTTTATGTGATTTTTCTGCCTTGAGAAATAGCTTGAAGTCACACCTTTCAGTTTTTTATTTTTAATTATGCTGCGGCTAATGGAAATATTCATAGATATTTCTAATTGTATATCAATGATGTTATTGAAAAAATATAACTTTTAACATTTATGCCACTAAATAACAAATACTGTTTCATTAGCTAAGTTTCGGTACCAAAATTTAAAATTATTATTGGCTGAGGCATTATGTGCCTCATTTATTCACCCCAGAAATGGCAACAATAAATCAACTTTAGTGAAAACCCATAAAAAGTGGCATAAAAGTTTACCTTTGGTCTGTTTTTCGGAGCCAAATTAAAAGCTGAATGTCTAAAGCTCAAAAAAGAGATAAATTGTTATATATTTGCCCACATCTCTTGGTCATTTCGTGAGGCGATCAGATTCGGGCTTTGATCATAACTTATACGTACAAAAGATTAAAAAATAAGAAAGCTAAAACATTAATTTGCAATAGACCCTTAAAATTTCTTTTTAATTTGATTTTTATCCCTTTTCATTCTAAAAATAGTAACTACTTAAAATAAACCTCTCTAAACTGAATGATTTAAAGATTAACCTTTCTCAGATGATACTTACATAACACTACCGAAAGGCACTTGCATATGCTTCAGCCAATAATGGTTTTAAAATTTTGTACAGAATCTTAGCTGTCAATAGGAATAAAGCTGAACCAAAAGTACCTGATTCTAAACTGGGTTTTCATCCTAGACACATCGCTTTCGTTCCCTACTTTACCACTTTGCTTTCGTCGCTTTTCTTTCTTACTTCAAAAAATAAGAAAAATGCGCTTTTTGCATCATTTTATCCGAGCTTGCATCAAAAAATGTGAAATCATCATCAATCAAAAATAAAAACCCTGTTCATCAAAAATAAAAATGTTGTTCAACTGGCCATAACTACCAAGTATCTGGTTCTTCATGATACGATCCATTGTCATGCATCTACATCGTCATTAGAAGTGATCATCTTCCCCACACAAAACAAGTGAATAATATAATGAATGTGGCTGAATCGTGCAAAAGTATTCAAATATTTGACAACTTGAATTCACCAAAAACAGATTCAAACCTTTGAAAATCTTCCCTCGCTGAAAATGGTTAGTGTTTTACAAAGGGAAGATGGCTTAGCAATTTTTTATTGCGAAGGATAAAGTCGTCGATTAAGCAAAAGATTTTTATCGAGTTAAAAGAGAATTCGCACCAGAAAAAATGCTAATAAGTGTTATTTCGGTTTAAACGTGTAAGATGACTGGTGAAAAGTAGTTCTATAACATTATGGGATCTAAACATAAAATAAATAAATAAATAAATAAATAAATAAAAATAAAAAGGGAGGAAGGGGATTTTTTTTTACCTATTTGCAAATATCTGAGTTGATAGTTGAATCTTCATCGCATGTTTACCTGAAGCAACACATAACATGAAATTCGAAAACAAAACTCTTTGTCAGTTTTCGAGTTTGGATATAAAGAATGGAAATCAGCACCCCTGAGAAATTTTACAAAAAGCCTTTCTATCATGGATATCGATATGCACCTAGTCCAGAAAAAGGGCTGTCGTATCGAACACTTAAGTAAATATGCTTTACATTTTAAACATAAATTAAACGCCCCCGAAAATCGTTCTAAAATCCTTTTTTTTTTCTTATCATCAAGTAAAGTATTTAAATCAAGGGAAAAGTTTACCGTTCAAGTTTTAGAAAAACTGAAAGCTTCTGCCTGTTTTCTCGAGAACTTGAGTGAAACTTACTCAAGTAGCATAATTTCACTTTGGAATTAAATATAGATTGTTTTGTTACGATTTAATTTGTAAATTGGTGTGATTTTATTGAACAAGATAAAAACTGCAAATAAAAGCAGATTGAGTTAAGAAAAAGAAAACTATTCAGAAAAATTAAAAGCATAGACTTGAAGAAACGACTTCAGCTTATAAATTAATCGTGCGTTGCACACGTGATGTACTTTTATCTAGAATAGTGGGATTTCGTCTATGGTGGTTATAGAAAGAAATCTGAGGTAAAGGTGGCCAGAGGCTTATAATGATCAGAGAATCACCCAGCGCTTAATTTTTAAAAGTACCAGAGCTGTCAGAAAAGACTGTCAGAAACGAAGGAAAAAATAAATAAATAAAATAACTAGAAATTGACATAAGAAAATAATTAAATGAAAATTAAAGGAAATGTAAAGAGATAAATAGAAAATTAATAAATTATGAAATTACTTGTAAATAGTTAAATAAAAAAATTCATTATTTGGGGCTCTGGCTGGAATCCCAATTCCACTCAGAAAATTACAAGTAGCTCAGCCGATCTCCTCTAAATTTAAGCCCTTATTATACATATAATGTACTATTTCAAGGGATGATAGATACTAAAACCGTTCCTTTTTTCTAGCTGTAATGGAAAAAGTTAAAACGATTAAAGCGTCACAAAAAAGAATAGAGAGAATTCTAGAATAGTTTGAGGATATGGAAGGAAATTTTAACGGAAAAATGTAACTTTGAAAATAAAGAGGTAAGAATCCAAGACTTTCTGATCGTGAGCCCTGCCGATATAATTCTAACCCTAAAACTGAAATTCCCCTGAATACGTTCTGATAACAACGTAACAATAAACACAAGGCCCCTCTTATACAAGTGACAGTAGTGATTCCTGTTTTGATTCCATCATTCAAAAAGACTACAAGAGTTCTAGAGTCATTAGCGTGATACGTGCACTACCAGAGTGGTCACTTTTAGTACTTTCAGGAGCGAAAAATTAATCCTCTTCCATAAATTCTTTGCACTTCCTGGAAAAAAGCCTTTGATATGTGGGGGGGGGGGGCTTTACTTTCCTTAAAAGTCTCAACCTTTCTCCAAGATTTAGTCCGAGATAAAGACAGGTCTGCGTTCAGAGAATCGATTTTTAAGGCATATTTATTATTAAAATAAAATTTGTTGCTGAAACGTATATGAAAGAAGTGCCGGAGCCCTTTAGCTAAAATTATGATTTATCTCAAAAATTGAGACGTACCGGAGCTGGGGTTCAGAGGTCTCCGGCGCATTTTAAGCTCTGTAAGCACCGTTATTTGTATTTTACATAATTTAAGAGAGCTTCATTAAGCATTATAGGAACCATGGCAGCATCAGAAAAATAATTTAACTCCTGTTTCACCATTTTTTGATTTTAGTGCCGCAAAACATACTGGCAAACGAATATAAAAAAAATTATTCTGTTTGTAATTACATCTACTTCCGAGAGATGGCAGCACATTTCTTGAAACTGTAAATGGTTGCTTTATTAAGTACATAATATTTACCAAAGTATAATCCGCAAATATAAATTAATTTGTATAAAAAGAACCTAACTGTTGTATTGCACTAACATAAAAACAGCGCTAATAATTATCATGATAAACTGATTGGCAGTGTTGTTTTGAAATAAGTTCCTCATTTTTTATTTCCGATTGATTATGGTTTCATTTCTAAAATTAAGACCTGTGTAGCTATCAGGAATGATACAGGGC